>JALIZH010013280.1:0-111761 GCA_030522465.1 Rhipicephalus appendiculatus | reverse complement strand
GCATGTTCGCTAGTCGGCACTCCGTTATGAATGCCAAGTTGCGGATTCTATAGAACACACACGACAAATGGCGATAAAATACATGACAGTGGCATCGGTGTTATCGCGATTTCTTACTCATGGTTTTGTTGATGGTCTAAAAGTGCTACCCGACCGCAATATTTAACCCTTTCAGGTCCAAATTCTGTTCGATGTAAGCAACTAGTCTTTACAAATTCTGATGCGCGTGATCATGGTGGCAATAAAAACGAAAAAAAAATGTGCGCACGCCTTTCAAGCAATGTTGATCAGCGAACAAATTAATGAAGTGATTATTATTTAATTATAAGTTCATTGATTTTTATTTTATTACTTCACTATTTCCTATAGCCAGAACTGAAATTTTTAATACACAACTAAAATAAATGCCCAACCTCTGCAAGGGGAAAGAAGAAGCTGGCCCAGCGAATTGCGGGAACATCGCGAGGAAATTCTGTAATTTCTTCGTTCACACGTGACCACACTTTTTTTAGTCTAGTAGGATGACAGCATATGTAGAGAAGATGCTAAGTACGAGTTGTAGCGTAAAAACAACCCTTTTTTTTTTTTTTTTTTTTTTTTTTTTTTTTTTTTGCCAGGTGGTTGCTGACTGACCTAAAAAATTGATTATTCCGAGTAAAGCTGCTATGGGGGGCTAGTTGGTACGAATGCACGGCTCATTCGCACTGCCAGGAACTGGACGAAGGGACCACAGAAAAAGACACACACAGCTTGATGCGCGTACTAACAACTGTTTATTTTTGTGCCACACACTTCCTTATGTATGACCTAAAAAAAGAAAGAACCCAAAGGAATAGCGAAATAAAAAAAGCACATGTTGTACATCAGTGAACACGTCACTATCCACAAAAGACACCAGCAAAGCATCATATTTAAGTTATCATAGCTGCCTTTAAAAACTCAAATTCTTTTTGCGATAGGATGATCGACGGTCAGCTAATGCAACCTTCCGTGTGTGAACAAAAAAAAGCCTCGCTAATTTCTCTTTTCCGTTTGATCATATGCGCGCTTCAACACTTTTTTACCCGAAAAAGATGGCTTACATTCGCAGGCAGCGCAGTGCGTGGCCAAGTTACCAGGATGTATTAACAATGAACATGCGTAGTTATGTTCTTTAAGCCGTGCGTTAAGACGCCGGCCCGTCTGGCCGATGTATTTGTGGACTGCACAGATGGTGCTGTGTACTGCATCCCACCACCTTGCGACAAGAAATGTGTCACACTCATGACCAGTATCCCCTAACGCCGTTGCATGTACACCATTAATGAACACACTCACACTTTGTTCTTCCCCATCAAAGTTGTAAGAGGAGTAGTTCGCGGAGACGTACATAGACTGGCCGGCAACCTTACCTCCATCGGCCGCGCCGGCGAGTTTACCGACGGCGGTGGTGACGGTGAACGGCTTTGGCGACTGGTTGGTGGCGTCAGGCTGCGGTCTGAAGCTGGCGGGTCACTCCTTCTGATGTAATGACGGAATAAATTCCTGGGTGGCGAGCCTGTGGTGTTTGCTGCACGAGGTTCTGTCGGCCAATGATCACCGTAAACTCCTTGTTCAAAGTTAGGCCAACTTGATGGTGGGACATATCTACTCTGGCGGCACCGGCGACAAAAATGTGAGCTGTGTCTTATGGCAAGGCAGCTGTAGCAGACAGACGATGGGCGACCGACGTTGTAAGCTTCGGGAAAAACCCTGGGGCGTTGCGAGTAGTAAACACGATCTTCTGAGTACCAATTCGTCGCCATATCGCTGCAGGGGCGTTGGTCGTGCGTCATTGTCGTGGGGAAAGCAACGTCGGTGCTGTCGCAGCTGATCGACTCGACGATCTGCAACATGGGCGACAGTGGGGATACAGCCGATGCAGGCTCGCGAGGTTGGTTAAAGACATTCAAAGCCCAGCGAAGCTGTTCGGGAAAACGCAATAAGGACTCTTCGCAAGAATTGCAATATTGTGATACTGCCAGCTGACAAAGGGAATGCCATAGTTATTATGAACACCACTGGCTACATGAGCAAGATGTCGGACCTCGTCTGACATCTTGCAGGAGCGGGAATTGCAGAAACTTCTAGCGGACGTTCTCCGCTTCGTGTCGCCGCAACACAAGTCACATTATTTATCGCTCCTTTGCCTCTACGGCACCGCTCCGGCCCTTTACGACCTCCACAAAAAAAAAGTCAGTTTCGCCACAACGGCGAAGCAATGAATGCGATAGCAACAAAGTGGCATTTGACGCGAAGAACGGCAAGCAGGTCGAAACTTGCAGCGCACTGCTCAAGCGTAAAGGACGCACGAAACATACGCACAGGTATGCACAGGACGAGCCGAACTAAAAAGTGTCACAGTTGTTACTTCACTGTGTTGGAACAGCGCGCATCTTTCGGAAACGGGGCCTCTGCAGCGAGCGAAGTGACCTTTGTGCGCTCTGTAACCTAAACGCAATCTTCCCGGTGAAAGCACACGACGTAAAACTGCCCCCCATCCCCCCCCACCCCAATATAAGCGCGCGCACACGGGCAAAGGCGACTAGGCCCTGCAGGCCAAAGTGCAAGTCAAGATGTTGGGGAGCCAGCGCGTCGCAACGAGTGGGGCGCCGAGCGCGCACTTTGCGCCATCTCGCTCGTTTGCTGGTAAGGCAGCGAACACGCTGATATTCCCCCCAGAGATCTGCGTACCGCCAGCGGCGAATGGTGTATATAAATAGCTCGCCGTTTAGTATGCTGTAGCATATGCGCTTCTATGGTCTAGCGGTTAGCGTCGCGCGCTGCGGAGCGAGAGGTCGCCCGTTCGATTCTGCGCGTCGGAAGGATATTTTCCTGAATTATTTTTCTTCGTGGCTTATATATATATACATATATATATACATATATATATATATATATATATATATACATATATATATATATATATATATATATATATATATATATATATATATATATAACGGCGACGGCGAAAGCAGCCGAGAGTGTCCATATAATTGCTATCCGCAAAAATACTTGTCTGGAACTCCACTGCGGCCAATTGTGGATTTCTCCCGTTCCACCCTTTGCAAACTTTCTAGTTACCTTCACCGAGTGTGTTCTGCACTGGTTAGAAATTACCCCACGTTCGTTCGCAACTCGCAGGGCTTCATTGACAAAGTGTGCCATCTCACAGTGGATGATGACGAAGTTATGGTGTCCTTTAACGTGGTTTCTCTTTTTACTTGTGTTCCTGTGGCCCTTCCTGTGAGCACCTGCAAAGCTGTCCTTCAGGCTGATTAGAAACTGTGTGAACGTACGGCGTTTGATGTGCAGGATCTTGCAAGATTACTGGATTTTCGCTTGAACAATACCTGCTTCACTTTCCGCGGTGTCATACTCGTATACAAGCCACTGCGCGGAGCCTCTATAGGGAGCTTCGATTTCTGCAACCGCTGCAAACGTGGCTATAGAATTCGTGGAAAGCCGGACTCTGGCTTCCTTCGATCCTCCTCCGAAGGTATTCTTCCGCTATGAGGACCATTGTTTTTGCATCATAAAGAAAGACGCCCTGGCCGCATTCACAGATCACTTGAATAGCGTTGAGGAAACCATAAAATTCACCGTAGAAGAGGAGAGCTCGGGACGACTACTTTTCTTGACGTAGTGGTAGAACGGGATCGTCAGCGTCTGCTGTTCGTAGTTCACAGGAAGGATACGCATACTGAGCGTTTATTCGCATGTATGTGAACAAGAGACCCGTAGTGGTCTCGAAACATCATAAAATTATTATTTTTTAGAAACTTTGGCGAGTGAAAGTTTATTTGAAAGAAATGAGCGTTACCTCCATTTCTCGTCCGTGACCCCTGTGTGCCACAAGTGGTGTGTGGCATTCTCTTTAATAAAAAGGGCCCAAAGAATTTGGAGCAAGCCAGAAGACTTGGACTCCGATTTGGCCTGCATTCGACGCGAACTAAGCGCGTGCGAGTACCCGAGGAGTTCCATTCCTTCTTCCGGGAAACAAGCCCTGCGTCCGACTGAGCCACGTGATTCCCTCAGCCAGCGTCGCGCCGCCATTCCATACGTTCCCGTCATCAGCGAAGCGCTGGCACTTGTCCTGCGGAAATATGATGTGAGAGTCCCTCACATTCCCAGCCACAAGCTACGTCACAAGCTTGTCAATGTCAGGGACAAATTAAGAAAATTTCCCAGGCGTTGTGTACAAGATACCATGCGCCGACTGCAATTATGTCTACGTGGGTGAAAGAGGGAATTTTGAGCGATGCTTGCAGGAACACGTGAATGACGTGAAAAAGCAAAAATAAAGTCGTTTCCACCGCCCTCTCAGAGCATTCAGAAAAAAGGCATCATGATTTCAATTGACACCAAGCCTCAGCTATCACCCGGGAAAATAACTTGATGAAGCGGCGATATCTGGAATCCTTGACTATCTAGACATCAGAAAACATGCTTAATCGTAACGACGGCAATCTAACGCTTACGTACGCAAGGTACCTGAAGCGACTGTTGACGTGGATTTAAGCTGAACTCTTCGGCCTCGCAGCCTAGTGTGGAAGCCGAAACGTTGCTATGTGTGTGTGTGTGTGCGTGTGTGTGTGTGTGTGTGTGTGTGTGTGTGTGTGTGTGTGTGTGTGTGTGTGTGTGTGTGTGTGTGTGTGTGTGTGTGTGTGTGTGTGTGTGTGTGTGTGTGTGTGTGTGTGTGTGTGTGTGTGTGTGTGTGTGTGTGTGTGTGTGTGCGTGTGCGTGTGTGTGCGTGCGTGTATTGTACGTTATCGTTAGGGCGTAAGCCATGGTTACTGGCGCTCATTCAGTCATATTCACAGTTTTTCATGAATGAAATTCACCAAAGCTGTATTTCCTTTCCCACTGTAGCGCTTCGTGGCATGGCCCCTGTTGTGTACAAACAGTTAAGACACGTCTGAATCGCGCCTCGATTATTTCTGGGGTGGAACCAATTTGTATATAGGGTGAAGGTAAAGATAGTTCTCATAGTTTTCGCAAGGCTACCAATCATCCAATCTTCCAGAAAAAAAATAACAAAAACTGTGCTATGACATCTGAAAAAAAGAACTGAATCACAGCAAGAAAAACAAGAAATGAAGAAAAGAAACCAGCTTTCTTTTCATGTGATGCCTGAATGGCTAAAACCTACCGAACGGAGTTCTTTTTTTTTCTGTTTTCTAGTTGCCTACAAACGCAATACCTCTATTTTAGAGTTGCCTGTACCACATGGACGTATTATGTGGTGATGAGTGTGGCAGAGTAGAGCGAATAGCGACACTCTAACCCTCGGTATATATGTAGACGCGCAAGTGCTCACCTGATCTTAAGAAATTCTTTGATTAGAAGGGGTGTAGCGCTGCCGTCATTGCATCACGCTTTCGAAAAGAAGGGCTAAAAGCGGGCTCCTTACGCAGGGGCACCATAGCGTCGAACGAGACCGATGTTCTGCTAGCGTGGAACCCAATCACACACACGTGCGGCTTCCTGTTCACTATGCTGGCCGCCTGCATTGGGTCCACGTGCGTCATCGTATCGCCCGCGCTCACTTACAAGCAGTTCATCGACGTGTGCAACAAGTATCAGGTTGCGTATTTTCCGTCTGAATGCATGAGCCCATTCACTCTAAATTTCATATTATCGCCATTGACAACTGCTGCTGTTCTGAACTGCACAAGGGGAGAAATTCGGCCTTGTTGGTAAGACATTAGGAAATATTTAGCGCAAAGTGACACAAGGACGAGAACGGAGGACACAACACGTCCTCCATTCTCGTCCTTGTGTCACTTTGCTCTAAATATTTCCTAATGCTGCTCTGAAATTGTGGAGCATGCGCATCCAATACGAAAGGTAGGTTTGGTTCGAATCCCAGGGCCTGCCGGGAGCCCACCAATTTTCCTTAGCCATAAAGGAGCACACCAACCTGGCGCTCGGCGGTGAATGGGTAGCCCATCTCAAAAGGTGTCGTTATAAAGATCTGTGAACCTCTCTAGGCGCACCGTATCGCACCACAACCCATTGCGAAACAGTCCATATACATCACATCACGGAAATACTACGGGTAGAATCTACAAGGGACGAGCCCGCAGTCCCCTTTGTATTTATAAAGGGGCTGCGGGCCCATCAAGTTAAGCATTTTGACAGCAGCAAAATACCACAGACACAATCATCTACAATATCACAAAAATGCCTGAAAGAGGTATCTGCCCCATCAGCCTGGCTTCGCCCAATGCAGGGCCAATGCGTCTCGATGATCTTTTGTTGCGATAGCAATTATATGCACAGTCTCGACGGGCTGTTGCCGTCGCCGCTGCCGCCACCGTCATGTCCCGCATAAAGTCCAAATTGATAAGATCTCCCAGCGCATCGTACGTTCTACCCGCGGGTAATAGCGCGCAAGCGGGGGCGTCGATCGCAGCTGAAACAGAGATCAAACGAGTCCGGCCCATCTCCGTCGCTCGCAGGACAAATGCGTTAACATCCCCCCCCCCCCCCACCCACGCTTGTACGAGCGGCCGTCGAATGCTCAAGCAGAGTGTAAACGCCCCGCCTGAATTTAACGAGCATGAAAAGACGCGATTGGAGGTGGGTTGCTCGAGCAGCAACTATGAACTTTGATTTTCAGGGTGCGGTTGCGATCGCTGGCGCGCGCGCCACCTCGGCAGCCATCAGCGGGTGGCTCGTATACCCTTCTACGTGCTGCGCTCTCAACGCGAAGAGACTGTGCGAAAAGTGTCCCTTAGAACGGCCGCATTCCTCTTACAGCGGCGTTTTGTAGAGTTGCGTGAGGTCGGATCCAAAAGAGTTTGCTGCCAGCCTCACTTACGTATAACCATTACAACTTGTTGCTATCGCATTCATTGCTTCACCCTTGTGGTGAAGCTGTGATTTTTTTTTCGTATTCACAGTGTAGCAATGAAAATTGAGCTGTCGATAAAGTATTTTATACTGATTTAAAACATAACTTATGTAATTGGCATTACAGTGAGTTGCGTAGCTTTGGTTCTGTATCGTGACAATGTGGAAAATATGGTTCAGTAAAACTTGTTGGGCTAGTTGGTGCATACTACAAAAAATTAGTCGACAAACGGTCTTTTCTTTCGCCTATTCTTCTCGGTGGTTTGCGTCGTCTATTTTTTTTTTTTTTTGAAAATTTGGGCCTTTTTGCCCCACTTTTTCTATAATTAAACTTACCTGTGAGCCATTAAAGGTCTCTGAAACGGTTTTTGACATTTCGTTTTCGCTAAGACCTTACAGGAGGAAATCATTCGCACCATAATTCAGTCGAAACACATTTTATTAAGGGACCTACGAATAATAAATAGCTACCCTCCTCCTCCCTTCCGCCTTACACCCTCAACTTTTCCTTCGAGTGCTCGGGCCTAAGCTCCGCCTTCAATGGACTATCCGTCACGATGTGTATTATGTGTTACTTGTTTTTGATAGCAGTATTTATTTGTTAGTACTCATGTGGTACATGACACGTCAAAACTTTTTGCTGTTTCTGCGTATGTGCAAGAAATGTGCATCTGTGGTGAACTTCAGGTGCAGAGGCCTTTGTTTTTATTTATACAAATACATCACGGGTTCCAATGTCTGGAACATTGTGTGAGGGGGGAGGGGGTGACAATAATAAAGAAGCACTAGAAAATGGTACAAGACATAGCAAATGCAATATTACAATAGAGGAAGTGGAATAAAAAAAAAAGACTGATAGACAAGAGAAAAAAACAGCAAAACACGTGAGGCAATGACAAAATATATATACACACATACATATATATATATATGGAAAAAAAACACACTGCAGAAATATATTTTATACAAAAATAAAAATGTAGAAAATGTTAAACAGTGACAGCTATTAGCAGTACAGCAGTAAGCTAGAATGAAGAGCCATGGTAGATCACTCGTATGCGCCTTTTGTCTCGTATACGCCTTTTGTCTCTGTTCCTTTTTCGTGTATTTCCAAGAAATGAAAAAATGAAATGAAATGAAATGTGACGTGACAGAACGCTTGCGTGACGTCGTGTCGTCTATTTCCGGTAACTCGAAGCCAGCGCAGTAGCTAGCGGTGGGTCAGGGTTTGGCTGATCGCATAGAGTTAATATGCTGACTCTAGAGGAAAAGTTGGGCCGCGAGTCCGCTAACCACAAAAAAGCTGACATCTTTGAGCGTTGTCATTGTTGTCATCACATTACTTTTAAAGGTGTGCTAATATTAGCGCTATGGGGAACGTGCACTGAGCCGGTATTACAGTGGGAGTGAACGAAATGAATTGGCGTGTTTCGTGCAGCAGCCGACCCATGAGCGCAGCCGTGTGTCAGGTTGTTAGCGGTGCTTCGCAATGTCGCGTATGAATTGCTGTGACAAACTGTGCCGATAACTTAAGAACTTGGCACCTGGAACATGGTTTTTCAGTTTTCCGCAGTGACTGTGCTTCAGAAACCGGCGGGAACACTGGATTAGTGTACGCCGCGTAAAGTTTAGTGATCCCGCGGTCACGTTTATGAAGTACGTCCTGTAGCTAGTTCGCTGTGAATTTACTCTCCACGCATGTTAACTGATACTTTTTAACGGGCTGAAGGAACCGAGGGGGTAGACGAAAAAGTGATCTCGAGTCTGCAGTCCACAATTCGTTGGCGAAAAGCAATCGACAGATCCAGCAATTCTCCCTCGTACGCTGCCGCTGTTTTTCCGCCGTATCGCACTTCGTGTAAACAGTAACGTTAAGGAAAAAGTCCCGCATGCCAGGCAAAATGCGTCGCAGACCGCGAGAATTACCGAATTTATTCCCCATGTACTGCCATATCCCTTAACAGCACTGTGCGTGCAAGCGAAGCCCGGCCACGCCGTTCTATTGCGCTACGTGAAAGCTGAGTTGTGATATCGCGTGCAAAGCTGGCACGTGACAAATTTACTCAAGGACTCTTGCAGCCTAAGCAACGACAAACAGAGCTGAACTACTGCACAGAAAACGTCGCGCAATGCCACGCATTACTAAATACAACACGTGCATTTCGGCGACCGTACGTATTACTTGCACGCATAGCAAGGGGGTTGTCTAACACATGTGAGACACAAATGCCATCGTTTACTCAACAATAAGCAGGCAAAATGGCAAGAAATAACGTTTACAAACATCGATGGTGACGGTCTATGCTTCGAGCTTTACGCCGGCCGGCCGCACGAATCGCCCTTTCAAAACACTGTCGCGCGTCTGTGCTACGTCACGAAAACATGATTAATTCCGTAAATTTATGTCCTTTCTTCGTTTGGCGCCCCAAAAGAATCATGCACTGCTAACTTTCTGGAAGCCTGCCCGTTTTATCAAACCTGTCACCTTCGCGCACACGCACTTGCATACAACGCGGGCGTAGCTGACGGAGAGACGACGACTCGTAGCACGCCAGTTGACACTGAAGTGGCCGCAAGTCGCTAATTTCGCGGCGCTGGCGGCGCATAGGTTCCAGTAGTTGCTGTGCCCCCTGTAGGTGCTGCACGTTTCCCATACCATGCTCCCAGTATTCGCCATATCAGTCCTAAAAAAAGCATTTGCACAATTAAGAACGTGCGGATGTTGTTTTGTGCTTTTTTTTAATACTTTTACGAAAGCTACAACGGCTATTTGCGCAATTTATTGTGCTCGGGGAGGAGCGTTTACGGGCTGCTTTACTAGATGGCGCCACCATATCAGACTAGAGAGTGCGCAGACACGCAAAAGAGGTTCGCTGTGCGCCGGAAGTCCTGAAGTCTAGCTGTAAATTGCCATTGTGTTCGCTTTATTTGTGACTGGATTTTTTAACCAAAACAAGTTATTAAGAATTTCAAACATTGCGAACAACATTTGTTCGCAATTATGTCAAAAAATATTGCCTGTGACGTACATTGCGTATCCAATCAGACCAGTCGCCTGCGTGACCTCGCGCTTCCAGACGTCATGTACTGGAAGTAGGCGGTTCAAATCGCGTTTGGCTGAGCCGCTGTGATCTGTAGCGATTCGCAGCTTTAAAGCGTTATAATAAATTACACAATTCACGCAGAGAGCTGAAATCAGTGTGTAAATGATTTTGAGGACTTGCTCTACCGGCCCAATGTGTTTGTACAAATCGCCAATATCGTTTCAGGGTACGTTTATTGGCTTATGTTATTCCCCACCAACTGTCCCAAAAGCTTCCTAGAAAACGCACAAAAATTTGCTAATACGCGCGAAAAATTAGAACCTTGGAAGTTTTAAAATGCTCAGACCCCAGTGATCAGTAAAATGAAATTTATAATAATTATTAAACCATATAGAAGTTTAACAAAATAACGACACTCCTTGAATGTTGAATAAAACTTGGAAAAAATGTCATCCAGATCCGAGCATTAGAAGTTAAAAATATATATAGGCAGACTTAAGACTGTGCCAAATTTGCATATAGGTGGTATTCACCTCCGAGCAACCCTGTGCTCCCGCAGCATACCCGCACGGCATGCCGGGAAGGCACTACTTCCGGCCGCCATAACTACGGCCGTGTACACCGTGTGTGTCTGTGCGTGATACTAAAGCTGAGCCGTTTTTTGCCCCCGCCATCTGTTATCATGTTTAATTGCGCCGTATTTGGGTGCAGCAATCGCAAAAATTGAAGGGTGACGCGTCTGAGAACGCAAAACAGGTTAAATTTTATTCCTTGCTAACGCTACTCTGGAGGTTTCGGCGAAGCGTCGTGACGAATGGTTCAGCCGTCTTCGCCGGGCTGATATTAGAAGGTTGTGTGGCGAGCGCCTGAGAGTGGTTCACCTGCGAATGGAAACACAGTTGAGTTCGAATTCTGATAGCTTTGAGTAGCAAAAAGGAAAGCCACGCATTTAATCAGACGCGAACGGAACACGAAAATAGAGAAATCGCAATGACACAGTAAATGCATTCAGTTTCAGTGCACTGGCAGAGACGTCTGCGAACAGCACGACACAGCCGTTTTCAACGTTGGACTGCTCATATCTACATATGCGCGGTACATTGCGAGCTAAAATGAGACGCACACGGTTTTGTTTTGCTCGCTAAAGCGGCCTTCTGGTTGCTAGGTTTCAGTACACTTGCATCAAAGCACAGCTGTGCTTTGATGACTTGGTCTCGTGAATAATTATACGCCCTAGAGACAACTTTTCATCGCGATCGATCGAAGCTGTGGGCGAGTCAGTCACGTCGAAATTTCAGTCTCGTTTGCACTCGACCGCTATCGAAAGTGCCCCGTGCAATGGTGGTTTTACGTGCATTACTTCGTAAGCGCTGTTACCAGCTTCAACCAGATTCGTAGAGCATGCACTATCATCAAATTAATGGGTAAACGCGTCTTTCGCGCTTACAGCTGCAGTATAACTTCAAGAAGCTGAAGATGATCTTACCTTTGCGCGCACAACGACGCAGTCGTCGTGACTTCTCAGCAAGGGTTCCTGGACAAGTAATTGTGAGCTTCCAAAGAAATTCCTTGGCTTTCAGTTGTTCGCGCGTCACAGAACCTGTAGTATGCACCAAATAGTCCTTTATGTCTGAAGGTTTCACCTTAGGGACGAGTTCGATGTCAAATGCGGCTTCTTTGCTCGTCAGAATGAGTAAGTCAACGCCACCGCAGAGAGCCACTTCGTCCGTGTATCACTGTTTAGCGTCGGCTTCCAATTTCTCGGCGTACACGCCCAAGCTAGCCGAGCGCGCATCGCCCATGGCTGCAGCAGCTTCGCCAATGGTAAATGTGATACTTCAAGAGCCACACAAAATTAAAACAAGAGCAAATTGCCGGCAATAGCTTGTAGGCAGCGGACGGGCAATGGCGGAAATGAATGCACCTGTCGGAACCGCTGGGCCTTCAATATGGGCGGCCACGCGGTTGCCAGCACAGCTGGCGCACTTTTCGCTACCACGCCCGCCAACGTGACGTCACGTGAATACAACCTATTGAGAAAAGCACTTTTCAAAGCTAAAATTGAAACCTAGCCATGTGGGAAACGTATCCTTTTTATATATAAAAAAATGTTGCTACGTAGCTGGACATTTCAAAGACGACAACGAAGAGCGCTGGTCTGTCGTGCGTGCGTGCTGTCCTCCATCTTGGTCGATGCTATACGCCTAGTGCACGCCGACCGAAGCGCCAGTGGTGGCGAACTTGCTCGTTACTCTCGGGGCAGTGAGCAGACGTCCGCCGTAGGTTTGTACGTCGTTGTTCGTGTGTCCCCGCGTCGTTCACGTTTTCGGAGTGAAATAATCAGTGTCCGATGCATGTGTGTGGTGGCCGGAGCTTCAAGATATGTCAAAAAACAATTTCTGTGTGGTGGGGTGCTCAAACACCTACAAAAACTCGCCCGCAACGCGGTTTTACTCATTCCCCGCGAGGCCTTGCTGACATGCCTATCTAACGTGGTCGGCGCTTCTCCGCTTTTAAATACATCGTGCGGATTCTTTCTGTAACACTAAAGCGCTAACGTACTCACACTACAGCTTTGTACAGTTTGAAGCAGCTTAGCGAGAGAATTTCAAGTTGCTAAAACAGCAGCGGGTAGCGCAGATAGACGGACGTATACCGGGATGGCATCGGCAGTGCGGCGCTATAGCTCTCAGTTTATTCACCCGTACGTTTGGCGATTTCCTTACCAGAGGATTCCATCTGCAATATTAATGCCACAACTGATTTTCTTGCTGGCACTTGTTCGGCGATGGCACGTGTAATCAGCGGTAGCAAGATCGCTACATGTGCCGGCATCTCTCCGTGCGAGTTCGGAACATTTAAATATCAGTCCGCCCATACGATGTGTATTTATTAATAATACGTACAGAAACAACATTGCAACAAAGGTTGAATTTGAAGAACAACGAGAACTGAACGAGGCGTCGCATCAGTGAACAAAACAAACCGGCTACTTAGCACGAGCTTTTGAAAGTAAAATTTAGCGCAACATGGAAAACCCTCGAAACACTCACACATTCACACACGCTTTCACTCAGGATACACACACCACACACGCGTACAGCGCTCACTACCAACTGTTTATTGTGCGTGACTGAGCTTCTTTTATACGTACAGGAAGATGCGCAAAAAAAACAATGATCAACAATAGTGCGCATGTGCAAAGAATCAACAAGCGATACAGGAACCAGCCACCACCCAACAAAGTTACAAAAAAAAAAAGAAAAAGAGATAAAGCCGCTAGGAGCACTAACACCTTGCCTCGAGAAAAGATATTTCCTTTTGATACAACATCACGGACGGCTCGCTAACACAACGATCCTTGTTTTTTTTTCAATAAAGTAAGCTTCTAATGACAGACGTGCTGATGATTTCACACGGTCGCCGAGTCACTTATGCAGAAGCTGAAACGTGGAACACAAAGGGATGGAGCTGCTTGGGATCCATCGGGTTCCAAGCCTCAAGTGATGCTGTACTTGCATAAGCTCTCCCACAACCTTAAAGGGGCCCTGCAACACTTTTTGAGCATGCTCAGAAAACGCTGCCGATCGGTAGTCCTGGCTCTCGAGAACACGCGAGCCAAATATTATAGCGCAGCACGCGGCGTGGAATTCACAATAAATTCTCAAAGTCAGCCAGAAATTGCTTTCTCTTCTCTCGACAAATGACGTTGCGTACCCAAAAATCACTCGTCACCGACGAGAGATTTTTTTGTATCAGCCATTGGCTGATTTGAGCATGGCGCGCTCGGTAGTTACAGAGGCCGCCGCGGGAGGCCGCGACTTGTCCACGCGTGCGCGCGCGATCGCAATGAGAATTCGCGTATTCGAACAAAAAAAGAAAGAGAAAAAGCGCTCAAGATCACGAGGCGCGCGTGACGTATTTTCTTTCCCCGTGCCATCCCTCCCTGCTTAGCTTCCAGCGCTTTCGACGGGACGAGAGAAGAGAGAATGCAATTGCAGCGTGCGAGGAATCTTTGTAACCCCACTCGTACTGGACGGATTCCAAAAATTTTTGCGGCAATGAATTCGTGAGGCAATAAGCTCCTTTAGTGAATCCATTCCATGGCTACTTGGAAAAGTGTTGCAGGGCCCCTTTAAGAAGGTGGCTGCAAGACATGGTGTGCCGCTGGTCTTTTTGGCGCCAGAAAAACTATTTGTGCCTGCGCATTTGCAATGGTAGAGATGCGGTTGCCAGAAAAAACATGAGAAGGCCTTTGTTAAGGACTCCACGGGGTTTGTATACTCCATTCCATTATCTTGCGGAAAAGTGTACGTCGGGCAAACCGAGAGATGCCTAAATGACCGGCTTAGGGGAGCATGCGCAAAAAGTTAAGAAAAACGAGGATAAGTACGCGCATCTTGTGGCACATGCTGCCGCATGTGGATGTGAACCAAGGTTTACAAATACGCAGGTTCTCGGAAAGAGCGTGAAATCATCACCACGTCTGTCATTTGAAGCTTACTCTAAATTTTTCTTTCAATAGGACGAGTTAGCAACTAGCCCAACAACAAGTTATAATACGACGAGCTCCCCTTCATAGCTGGGCTTTGTCACGCTGGTCTGCGAGACGCACCTGGCACGTATACGCACTGGGTTGTCCCAAATTCCGTTAACTTCGTGCACGTGGCCACTTTTGTAGAGGCCCGCGGCTTTCCTGCAGCTGTCACCGCAGAAGTAGCTGTCAGGCACCCGAACGTATGGAAAATCGCAGCCGCGTACTTCAGCCATCCCCTGCAGCAACGCTATGCAATGCGCCGTCGTCTGCTCGGCTCCCCGAGTGTACTGTCGCCGGCGCCCGCTAGGTGGCTTTCAGTGGCGCCTCTATAGGCGGCGCACTACGCGTATAGGCATCAACGTAAATACAACTTGTAAATAGCCACGCCTCGCGTAGCAATATCAATCTTTGTATATCAACGTGCAATAAACAATCAACTACTTCTCCAAAGAGACGTTTCAATTTCGTGTTATACCGATTCCTATGACGGAAGGATCAGCCATGTTTTTTTTTTGTTTGTTTGTTTTTGTTTTTTGTTTTTATCTCATGAGAGTGTTGCACTCATGCTTCTGACGACATCAAAGTGACAAGCCTGTCTGTGGCGCGCGCAGGTCTCTGCGTTGTTCGGCTTCCCATCTCGAATCCACCGGATCATGCACGAAATGCAGCTCTCGCGCGTGCGGCTCGAGAGCGTGCACAAACTGTGCCTCGCGGGCTGCGCGGTGACCGAGCCGCTGATGCGCGAGGCGCTCACAGTCTTCCCCAACCTGCGCAACTTCCGAAACTTCTACGGCGTCGCCGAATGCTGCGGACTGCTCGCGGCGCCGGGGGTGGAGGAGATCGACTACTTGGACGTCGGCTTCCCTACGCCCAACGCCGAGCTCAAGGTCCGCACCGGTCACATTCCAGTAGATTCGGTGTTCGCCGCACGTCTTTCCAGGGTACAGAAGCGTTTCTATATGCTGCGTGTTGGTTTCTGGGGACCGGCCGCCCGGCGAGGCTGCCAACGTCACTCCTCCAACAGCCGATGAAAGCCGCTGAGCGATGCGCCAAATTATTTGCGGAGCATGCACCGGAGCACGGTGTTAGAAGTACTTCTAACACCATGCACCGGAGTATAATCAGGGAATGCGCCCCGTTTTCTACCACCCACGGGAGTAAAACAGCGCAAAATGATGTATTCCGGTTTGGGTGAGATCCCCCGAGACCTCCCAGCTGGGTATATTTTCGTGTACAGTGTGTGTCGTGTTCTCTGTTTGGTGGGTCTTTCTTTCTTTGAAACACAGGGCTTATATGGACAACACAGATTTTTCATAAAAGTATGATATGCATCTGCGCCATCTTCATATATGGGGATGGCGCAGATGCCGAACTCTACGTCGAGGCAATGTTCGAGGCTGAAATACTTTGCTACAGAGGACAATACCTTGAAATGAATAAGTAACAGCAAGATGCTTCACACTTTCTTTTTATAATCAACATTATTTCTTCCGCGTAACGTTTCTAAACCGAAGGAGTTCTCGCTTCTCTTCCTTGGGAAGTTTAAAAATACGGCACTTTCCGTGCTATATGGTTTGAGCCAGCAACCGCGCAACAACAGCCCATTGCACGCAAGAAAATTAACGCGTGAACGCGAGCACCAGTCGCCATGAGTACACAATACCTACACGCGCTGCTCAGTGGTGGTGTAAGCATGGCGCCTCGTCTCTGCGGCTCCGCGCTGCGCTGCCGCAGCCGGCAAGGCGATTGGGTATACGTCACGAAAGGAGGGCGGCGCTGGGGAAGTGCGCGGTGAGCGGCAAGATGAAACAATCGCCAAACTCTTCTGAAGGGTGTATGTGGTTCTGCTCTGATTACGTAGACTGGGAGGAAAAAGAAGATGCCTTTCGCCTTCGAGTCGTCTTAAGCAATTGCATGAGGGTACCCTGTGAGTTTTTTTACTTGCAAATGAACGTAATGCTTTTTGGTGTGTGTGTGTGTGCGTGTGCGTGCGTGTGCGTGTGTGTGTGTGTGTGTGTGTGTGTGTGTGTGTGTGTGTGTGTGTGTGTGTGTGTGTGTGTGTGTGTGTGCGTGTGCGTGTGTGTGTGTGTGTGTGTGTGTGTGTGTGTGTGTGTGTGTGTGTGTGTGTGTGTGTGTGTGTGTGTGTGTGTGTGTGTGTGTGTGTGTGTGTGTGTGTGTGTGTGTGTGAGAGAGAGAGAGAGAGAGCTGTCACGGCGAATGTTTCTCGTCTCTGTCCAACAATGCAGGGCGCCAACATGTGCGCTCCTGTGCATTGCAAATTTTTTTGAGTAATGACGGCTCTGTTCATGGCTCAAGTAAGCACAGTGATGGCTAGACAGGCCAGAAGTTTCCTCTATTGCATGGTTTCTTTTCGACAGCTACATTTGCAGTTTCTGTGTTAAGAAAGCAATTTCTATTCATAGGCGTTAATTGCGACAATCGACTACGCTTTCTTCAGCTTGACAGATTGTTTCGCAGTAAAGCCAGGTTAACAATTTTCACAACGGACCATCAGAAAAAGCTTACTGGGGTGTGCAACGACCTCTAGATATATTTCGGGTCGTACCTTGTGCCGACTCCAAGTTAGATTGGCATATTCAGGAAAGTACGCACTCGCCGACCTCGCATCGTGATTCCGTGCTTTGGACCATCGTGACATCATAACAGCGTGGCAGGGCTAGTCAGCACAAGCCGCGCGATTTGCTGCGATCGGATTATGGAGAACAAATTGTCGGCAATGCAGTTCCTCTGCCTGAAGAGCGGGCGCCCAGTGGGACCAAACGAGCACGGCGAAGTTGTCTTCCGCACTCCGTCCATGACTCGTGGCTACTACAAGAGGCCACACGAGACTGCCGAGCTGATAGACGCCAACAGCTGGTGCCGCACGGGTGAGTGCGCGTCAAGGTGCTTTACTGACGAAGTATACTGCTGAAGCAGCGCGCAAAGAACACGTTCAAGCTGCACGCATGAAAAAGACACACACACAAGCGATGGGTATGGCAGCACTGAACGAGGTACGTGAGGAAAGGTTGCGGAAATGTTTAAGCGGTTACAGAACATCCATTAAAAAAAGCTGGTTCATGGTAACCCACATATGTTTCAGCACAGTTTTAAAGTATAACGTAGTGGGACAAAGCCATGGACAAAAAATACGCGGAAAGAAATCGCAAATACCGATGTCAGTATCCACTGAGCTTTATTAGTCACATTACCTTGTCTACAGCAATGAATTGCTGAATTACGGGTATTTTGGGCCATTTACCATGTTCGTGAATTTTTTGTCAAAAAATTCGTTCCGTAGTGAAGTCCAATAAGGTTTTATTTCGCTTCTTTTTTTATAATGGAAAGATATTGTGATTACGCAGTGTGCTATGTTTTTGCTAAGTGCGCTCAAGTTTGAGAAACTGCGAAATTGGTCGAAAAATAATGTTTTTGGTGGTCGAAATTTGTATGTTTTCTTTCAGCCAAACAAAACTCTTTTCTCATAACTAATATTAGTATCATTGTTCCGGATGCAAGACTGTGTCTCAAGTGAATTTCATTCAAATAGCAAATGGCAATTAGGTGAAACCTTCGTTACATGGCAGGTAAATATTTTTTTCAATATATGGACACAATAGGTGATGGGGGAAAGTGCGTAAATGTTGTACGAAGTGAGGAATCAGTGTTAATTTTCATTGGATACGTCAGGAAGGGCAGGTACGTTATAGTTGAGGCAGCTACAACTTTGTATAAATGAGGTGAGAACGAGAAAGGGTGAGAGAATATTTATAGGTGAAATTGGGTCCAAATGGGTGAAGCAGAATGAGGATTTCCTTTTTCCTGCCCGAGAGAGTGCCAATAAGTTACATATTGTCACGTGGATGTGACGGCGATGGGCGCGAAACTCAAGCCGGTAAAGATGAAGCTTCTTCAGTGGGCGGACTTTTTCCCAGGAAAAGAAAGACTCAAAGTATACACTCTAAGAAATGATCTCTACACTCTAAGAAATTATCGAGTAAAAAGGGTGTCTTTTTGCTACACAACACTCTAAGAAAAAGTCGAGTATTTTGGGAGTATTTCTGCTACACAACAATAATCGTCATCTGGCTTGCTCACGTTTTGCTCTTTTGAAAACCCGGCTCTCGGCACATTCCTATCAAGAATGCTATGTCACGCTGATAACGCGCGCGGCGTTCGTGACCGGGAAGTGCCGGGACGGTGGTGATAACGCCAGGAAAGTACGCGGGGTAGATGACGATTATAGTTGTGTAGCAAGAAGACACCCTTTTTACTCGATTATTTCTTAGAGTGAAGTATAATCGTCATCTACCCCGCGTACTTTCCTGGCGTTATCACCGCCGTCCCGGCACTTCCCGGTCACGAACGACGCGCGCGTTATCGGCGCGACATAGCATTCTTGATAGGAATGTGCCGAGAGCCGGGTTTTCAAAAGAGCAAAACGTGAGCAAGCCGGATGACGATTATTTTTGTGTAGCAGAAATACTCCCAAAATACTCGATTTTTTTTTAGAGTGTAAGAAATGATCGAGTAAAAAGGGTGTCTTTTTGTCCCACAACAATAATCATCTATCTTGCGTTCCTTTCCTTCCATTATCGCCGCGCGCCCGGCAGTTTCAGGTCACGAACGACATGCGCGTTATCAGCGTGACATAGCATTCTTGATAGGAATGTGGCCAGCGCCGAGTTTTCAAAAAAGGAAGCACGAGCAAACCGGATGGCGATTATTGTTGTGGGACAAAAAGACACCATTTTTACTCGATCATTTCTTAGAGTGTAGAAGCGGTGCACCCTGTACGCTGATAGTGGCGACCACAGTCGTCGGCCGCCGGTATTCTGATCATCGGCGGAAAGTGTGGTCTTTGGTACGTCCGTGATCGAACCTTCCAGCGTTATCGCTGGTGCTCACGCAAGCTCCCGAATAAACTTGACTAAGACCTTTTTGCAGTGTAGGCTTAGGGCTCCCATTCCTTGTACTTTTAAAGGAAGGCTTTCACAGGCACTGCTGTAGGGGGGTATCCACCGGCAAGCAGGCGATCAATCTGCGCCCTGAACATGGTGGCCCTGAAGCTCTGTTGTACAGGGGCGTAGCCAGAAATTTTTTTTCGGGGGGGGGGGGGGGGGGGGTTCAACCATGCTTTATGTATGTTCGTGCGTGCATTTGTATGTGTGCGTGTATATATACGCAAGCAAAATTGGAAATTTTCGGAGGGGGGGGGTTTGAACCCCCCCCCCAACACCCCCCCCCCTTGGCTACGCCACTGCTGTTGTACCTGGTGAGGGCAAGACTTCTCGAGAGCTGCTGCTCAGGCTGACAACGCAATCACTATTTTAATCACTTCTGAGAGGGCACTTTCAAACGCTAGCAGTCCCATCTTGCTCCTTGGACTCTACTTCCAACAAATGTGTTCTGACCACGACGACATGGCATTTTCGTTCTTATCGTACGGTATTATGTCCAGTGCTAAAGCACTCTACTATCGAAGCCACACACTAAAGTACCAGCCAATCACGAACGGCTTCTTCCGTGCTGCAGGCGACGTTGCGTACTACGACGAATCCGGCCGCGTGCACATCGTGGAACGCATGAAGGAGATGATCAAATGCATGGACAACCAAGTGGCACCAGCCGAGCTGGAAGACCTGATCATGACCCGCTGTCCGGCAGTTGCCGAGGTGGGAATCGTCGGGCTGCCCCACCCTGACTACGGAGAGGTGCCCACAGCATTTGTCACCCTCAAACCGGGGCAGGAGATATCCGAGAAGGAAATCAAGCAGATCGTAGCCGGTACGCATCATAACTATCTTATAGCATGTTGTTGGCTTATTGGGTTCATAGATTCAGCAAACAAGTTTAAACTGAGCGACGAAGACAACACGGAAGAACATAGAAAAAAAACCGGCAGATCCCACGCATTGTGGAAATCGATGTAATGCGAAGTAGCCAGCAAAGAGCAAATCATGCTGTACATAACATCCATATCATTATTTACATGTTAGGGCCTGTCATTTTTGTTCGTCATACAGTCACGTCGCGCAATATACCCATTTTGGTGTATGCCAAGCTAGCGAAATGGACGCAAGTGCACCATGAGTGTGGCATGTAAATCATGTTGTACATGACATCCATGTCGTGATTTTCATGTTACCACCTGCCATTTATGTTCGTGATGCAGTCAAATCGCGCAATACCAATTTTGGTGTATATCAAGCTAGCAAACGGCCGCGAGTGCGCCATGAGCGTGGCATGCAAGTCATGCTGTACATGACATGTCATGATTTTTATATTACGACTAGTCATTGATGTTTTTCATAGAGTCACGTCATGCAAAACCGAACTTGTATATCAAGCTCAGCGAAACGGCCGTGGGCGTGCATGAGTGTGGCATGTAAATCATGTTGCACATGACATGTCATGATTTCCATACTACCACTTGTCATTTATATGTTCGTCATACAGTCATGTCACGCAATACCAAATTTGGTGTATATCAAGCTAGCGAAACGGCCGCGAGCGTGCCATGAGCGTGGCATGTAAATTATGTTGCACATGACATGCACGTCATGATTTTAACGCGATAGCGTTAAAGAGCTCGTTTCGCAGAAATTCCGGCGGAGGTGTCGGCGTCGTCGCTGGTTGTGAGCGAAAAATCATCTTGTACGTGACCGAAAAATCGAGAAAGATGCAGATAAAATAAATAATAAAAATTTCCGGGTCCGAGTGAGGTTCGAACCCAGGCCGTTTGCGTGGCAAGCAGGTGTTCTACCACACAGCCAGGCGTCTGCTTGGAAATACAGTGAAAATAACGTCATCTGCTTGGAAATGCAGTGAAAATAACTTTCATGTTTTACAAACGCACGCGCCCTGTATATAGGCTTCACAATAAAACATGTAATATCGCAGTAATATTGCGTGGTAGAAGCGTACATTGCGATCGGGCATCAGAATATCTGATTATCATAAAGACTTCGTGGCCACTCATTACAAAAAGGCACAGACACTCCGGCGCGTATTCCCTTAAGACCACGTAGCGGGTGCATATCAAGTTCGAAAACATTTAATTGCGCATAATTGCTCGTGGTTTAAAGCATGCTACCCATTACACAGAATGCAGCCATATGCGAAAGCTTCACTGACACAAGCCACTCTCAACTTCATAGATTACATTTTAGTAATCCACAATTTAAACTTCTCAAGTAACATCATACAATAAAAAGTATGGACTGAGTGGTTCAAGTACGCACTAGGGACAGGATATCGCTATCGCTTTGAACTCTTAAAGGCGAAGCTTAAGGGTCCCCCCAATTTGTCATATTACCACCAGTCATGCAGAAATGTCTCATCATACCAATTTTTTTGATATATCAAATTAAGGAAACGGCCGCAGGAGCACCAAGGCCATGGCATGTAAATCACGGCGTTCATGACAAGTTAGTAGTGATGCAGAACTATCGGTAAATGGACAATCGATAGTATCGATAGTTTTTTTTTAAACTATCGATAGTGTAAAGGAACTAGTACTACTATCGGTAAAAAATCGGTATTATCGAGAGTGCAATCAATAGTACCATCAGGAGTATTGCTGCCGATAGTATAATCAATAGTGTTGTGGATAATTATGCTGTTGTTGGGCAGCGATATTGCCAAATGATTTGCAGTAGCCTACTCTCAGCAGTACTCAGTTCACTTAATTTATGAGCAATCTTCTGACGAAAGACAAATTATTGCCGCAATCAAAATGCCGGAATATGTGCATAAATAAATTCGAATTCAAAAGTAACCAGTTACACCTTACAAATACAAACACAGCTTTGGATATTTTTATTTTGAAATCACAAAATCCAATATAAGTTTGAAGCCGCGCCAGTTCCGCCACATGTGACGGCTTCCTTTCTGCTAAAGCTGAATAGTTTAGCTTAATAATCATATGTCAGCCAATCATTCTGCTGAAGGAACGCAAGCATGTCAACTTTCTTGCCCTTCTTCCTGCTTCTCCTGCTCCGCCACATACTACCACGCACTCAGAGAATAAATTTTATGCTGCAATGAGTTCGCGCGGTTGATTTTATACTATCGATTGTACAGTGGTGAACTCGCATGTCTAGAACGACGGAGCGTCGTGCTCGGAACTGCACGGGCGACATCTGCAGTCGTAAATACGCCACATCTGAGCATGCGTGGCGCCAACGGCACGCGTGCCTTGCATTTTTTATCCTTGTTTGTCACTGCGGATGCAACAAACGCTTTGGCCGTCGAAAGCGCTCTGAACGGTTTAGCGCAAAAACAAACAAAAGGAAAAAAAAGCAAAAAATGAAGCGCGTCGTTCTCGGTATTATACGATACTACGAATCCAGAATACGTTCACAGTATAATAGGAGCCAATCTGGAAGACGGCGCTTTTTTTTTTTTTTTTTTGAGCGCTTAGTTGACAGCGCTTCTGACGGCCAAAGCAATTATCGCGGCCGAGGCGATAAACAATGACGAAAACTGCAAGACGGGCACATAACTGGCGCTGCGCATGCTCAGAATTGGCCCGTTTCGAACTGTAGATGTCGCTCCTGCCGTTCCGAGAGCAACACTCCATCGTTCTAGACATGTGTGTTGACCACTATACTTTCAAACTTACTATCGATAGCGATATCGATATTTTCTTCTATCATCGATAGTTCGATAGTGACTCAACTATCGATAGTATCGATAGTACCATCGATGATTCTGCATCACTACAAGTTAGTCGTGATTTTCATGATATGACCAGCCATTCATGCTGGTCATACAGTCAGGTTATGCCATACCAATTTTGGTATAAATCCCATCAAAGATACGGTCTGGGGAGCACAAAGTCGTAGGCGGATAGATAGATAGATAGATAGATAGATAGATAGATAGATAGATAGATAGATAGATAGATAGATAGATAGATAGATAGATAGATAGATAGATAGATAGATAGATAGATAGATAGATAGATAGATAGATAGATAGATAGATAGATAGATAGATAGATAGATACGTTCACAGTTTCCTCGTTGAGTCTGCATATAGAAATGCTTGTACATTAAAACTAGTTTAAGCTGCTGAGAAAATATGCGAAATAACAGACAATGATACCAAGGAAAGTAGAGGGGATGTTATTAGTACTAATTGTAATGTAAATGTGAAGTAAGAAAAGTGGACGAAACGATAGGTAACTTGCCGCTGGCCGGGACCGAACCTGTGACTTTCGAAGGTCGCAGGTTCGGTCCCTGCCAGTGACAAGTTATCTTTTCGTCCACTTTTCTTTGTTCAAATTTACATTACAATTACTAATAATAACATACCCTATACTTTCCCTGGCATCATTGTCGGTTAGTTCTCATTAATATTGTGTTTGTCAAAGAAAAACCAGCCCTTAAATTTCCACTTCTTTCCTTAGAAAATATGCGTTCCACTGCATATGTCCTTCTTCGCAGAAAACTTGGCTACGTACAAGCAGCTTCTAGGGGGCGTGTACTTCAATGTCTCGCTCCCGCGCTCAGAAACCGGCCAGCTGTTACGCTCTGCGCTGCGGAAGGACCCAAATTACAGGTTGGTCGCATCACCTGCAGCCGCACCCAGGAGGACATAGCTCGGCACCTGCTCAGCAGTGCATTCCTACCTATTTGCGTTTATCGCTAATATTTAGGCCCTGCAACACTTTTAGATGCGAAGCATCTTATGCTCGGGGCTCCCGTGTCCCGCGTCCCCCGTCCCCTGTCCCCCCGTCCCGCGTCCGGCCACTTTCATGAAGTAGGGAAGCACCCATTATGCGAACCAGAACACTGTAGTAATATGAAGGCCGTCAATCCTAACACAGTCATCAGAGTCATGGCCGAGAGCACAGAGAGGCTGCTTAGCAATGGCTACGCAGGTGGTGTCTGTCGCCCAGGTTGACCCCATTTCTTGAGTCATGGCCGAGAGCACAGAGAGGCTGCTTAGCAATGGCTAGGCAGGTGGTGTCTGTCGCCCAGGTTGACCCCATTCCTTAATCTTGCTTGCATGTGTTTGGAGGGGGCTTAGTCCGTCCCAACTTCCCGCGTCCCACACCACCACAGCGCATGCGCGTCCCCTCCCCCCTCTCTCTCCTACGCTCAGCCCCTTTCTCTCCTCTAGGAATCCTCTACTCTACGGAGCGTCCCACACCCCGTACAGCGCATGCGCGTCCCCTCCCCTATGCTCTCCTACGCTCACCCCCCTTCCTCTACTCTAGGAATCATCTACCCTACGGAGCGGCTCCCACATCCCCACAGCGCATGCGCGTCCTCTCCCCCTCTCTCCTCTAAGAATCCTCTACTCCACGGAGCGCCTCCCGCGTCCCACACCCCCACAGCACATGCACGTCCCCTCCCCCTCCTCTCTCCTCTCCTACGGTCCCCCCCCCCGTCCTTTCCTCTAGGAATCCTCTACGGAGCAGCGCGCACGACAGGTGGTGTGACAGCTGCATACTCCGCTGGGGGGCGCCACGGTAGTTCCGCGGTATGAAAATGACGGAGCGCGCGCGCCTCATTCTCTCTCCTGTGCAGCGCCGCGATGAGCGCCCGGACCACTGCCGTGAAATGAGAGTGGCGACGTTCCTCCCACTCAAGCTAATTATCTCCCCGCTGCTTCGCATCCACACATGGTTCCCTTTAGCGGGAGATGGGGAATTTTTCAGCATGGTCGGAAAACGCTGCTGTTCGATAATCGAGGCTCCGGAGAACACGCGCGCCAAGCATTTTAGCGCAGTGCGCGGCCTGGAATTTACAATTCTAAAAAATCAGCTAGAAATCGTTCCCTCTTCTTTCTACAAATGAGGCCATGTACCCAAATGACAGCGCCGTATACCCAAGTTTACGGCCATTGGCTGATTTGAGCATCGTAAGTTGCATAGTTACTGTGATCGCCGCGAAATACCGCCACATGCTCGCGTGCGCGCTCGCGTTCACACTGAAAGTAAGCCGCGCGTTCGTAGAAGAAAAAAGTGCTCAAAGTCAGGACGTGCGGGACGTAACTTCTTTTCCCCGCGCCATCCCTCCCTGCATAGGCGTGCGCACGGGAGGGTTGGGTGGGCGCCCCCCTCCTCTAGTCACAAAAAAAAAAAGGGGGGGGGGGGCGAAGTCAGCCTCATACATTGACATAATAGGGGGGGGGTGCGCAATGTCAGCCCCATACATTAACATAATCAGGAGGGGGGGGGGGGCGCTGCGACGAACCTTCGACCCCACTGAAGGGCAACCCTGCGCACGCCTATGCCTCCCTGCTTAGCTTCCAGTGTGCTCTTCGGGACGACAGAAGAGAGAAAGCAATTACAGCGTGCGACAAATCTCTGTAACTTCGCTCGTACTTGAAAAGGATTCTAAAAATTTTTGCAGCGGTTGATTCGTGAGACAAAACCCCTTTCATGAAGCCGTTCGATGGTTAATTGGAAAAGTGTTGCAGGGCCCCTTTGAGCTAACACACCATGCACTACTAAGACATTAGCGCTTGTTCATGTACAGAAAAAATTTTCTAGGGGGAATACGTCTTTTTAAACGATGAGGCTCCAACATTTTTTTAAGGGGCTTCTCTTCAGTCAGCTCAGGGTCCATGTATTGCTGTATGTACGCCACCGGCAGATGCACTATGATACCGCACCAAGTAATTCTACAATAGTTTATGTAAAAGAGCTTTGCAGCAGATATTACCAAGAAAGTGCTCATCCCTTGCCGCCTTCATATATTTCACATATTTCTGAGAGCGGGAGAATAGAACTTGAGCTATAATTTCCGTCTCGCCTGCTCAGTTCCCGAAAAGCAGCGATTTGCACAAAGTGAATGATGTAGCCGCTTCACCAGAAATCAACCTTTAGCAGAGTTTTTATTCACCTATGCATCGCTCCCGACAACTGCACATGTAATGCAGCACTTCACGCTTATGTTGATGAGCGTAGAATCTCCAGAACTGCAAGAGGAACCTGAGTTCTTAAATATGCAGTCTGTTTGTGTATTGAATGCCTAACGTTTTGTGTTATAAAAGTCACACCAGCAATTCTAACTATGAGAAAAGCTTTAGGAAAGAACCAGGTCAATACCACCTACACTGGCGACCAATACTTTTCATTAGATTGCAGAGGGAAGTCATGGCACTCCTCCCCCGTTAGCTCACGCCTCTGATCAATAAATACTGAGGTGGCGCATGAACGCTAGTGCAGTGAGATATGTATGAGTAGACTTGAGTGTAAAACGTTAGCTGATATAAGGCTGATGGTAATGCTGAAGATGAGTAGACAGGACCACAGGTCGGCAATAGAAGGTGGAGCTGACTCAGACTCGCTCAAGAAATATGCTTTGCGCTTGGGGCTCACTCGGACTCAAGACTCAGCAATATTTTCCTTGACCGGACTCACTCGGACTCAGACTCGCTAAGATTTTCCTCCTCCGGACTCACTCCGACTCAAACTCACCAAAATATTATTCGCCTGGACTCACTCAGACTAAGACTCATGGTTCCATATGAGTCCGAGTGAGTCTGAGTGAGTCGACTCATGAGTGAGTTTGCCGTCCTATGCCGGTGAGGGAAGAAAATCCCCATAAAAGCAAATAATAAATACCATGGGTCAAGCCCAAATCGAACCCAGGCATTCTGCGCGGTAGTCAAGTATTCTACCATAGAGCCACGCCGATGCTTAAAACTGCTTTGGAAAAAGACCTTAAACAGGCGTCATGCAGCAGCACAGTGCAGGCATCATCAGACAAGCCATAGCTGTCGCGCACGGAGACTATATGGACTGACTTGACGTTCGTCTTCCATGGTCACATCGCGCCATTTCAGTGGTTCTGACGCAGACTAAAATTGTGCAGTAGCCGCAAGATCAACGGCAATTGAGATTAAAGCTGCCAGCAGCACGAGTAAGATTACATGTGAATCACCACGTCACCGTGGTGCCCAATTTAAAGCGGCCCTTAATGTGAAAAGGTCCGCGTTGGAAATCATTATCGTTATCGAAACAGGCCCGGAGGTTAGACTCAGCCACACTTTCCTCTGTTCTGTGGCTTCTTTCTGGTCGACACACTTCACGATGTTGAGAGAATAAAAGTTGCAAATGAGACAATGACGTTCGGGTCGTCTAGTGATCCTTGTCTGAGTTACAGTTTTTATTATCCCATCGGCGACACCAGCTTCCCAGTCACGCCAGCCTTCAACAGCTCAACCAACCTGAGTACATTCCGACCTGGCAGTGGACACTGCGGCAACAGACACACTAGGGCGCCTAATCAATCCTTGAATGCCTGTGGTAAACGAATGGTCTTTGTCGGTGCTTGCAGGTTGCCCTGTGAGCATGCGGCTGACTCCTGACCTGCACGAGCCGGTGACCTTCCCGGAGCAGCCGCCATCCTTAGGCAGACTTAATTGAAGCGCGCATAAATTATTTCAAGCCAGTCGGCGAAGCCGGTCCTCTTCAAGCGGTTGGAAGTTCGTGCGGTAGTATCATCGAGGTGCGCGCCAGATCAGCCACATTGCCGAGACACGGCGCACCTGGCCACGTAGCAGATTCTTCGTCATACAATTTATAAATTGAGCGTCTGTCGACGGGTGATATCAAATTCACAGCCGTGTTAGTGTTTCGAGGCATTTCGCCTATTCGGAATTTCGTAATAAATTTTTTTCGCCACAGCCATTGCGAAAATACAGAAAGTTTCTGTCAGCATGGATTGTGTCTGCTTGACTGTGTACCCCGATTGGAAAATGACAATGACCCTGCATAACTTTTCCATGTCGGTCGCTTCATCACTGATCTCGATCGCGCCATAGACGCATATAAAAACAAGTTTTCGTGCCTGTTTAATTGGCCTCTCGCGAACGCAAAAGCGTGCGCAACAGTCGCAACCAACTGCACTTGAGCGCTAACCTAACTACATCAGACGTATGATCGAGTCAGTGCTGCCGTAAGAAAGGTGCCTTCGATTTGTGGTGTTAGGGATGGGTCTTCATGGCTGGCACACACAATCCCACTGCTATGAGCTGTGCGCGCTGAACATCACCGAAGCTCCGAGTATTCCGTGCCCGGTGCGGCCTCCACGCATTTTCCACTCCATGCACCTCATCTTAGGAAACAGATTTCTCATTTTAGGAGATATAGTGAAAATAACTTCCATGCTTCGCAAACGCAAACGTCCTTTATATAGGCGTCGCAATATAACATGTAATATCCCAGGAATATTGCGTGGTACAAGCGTACATTGCCATCGGGCGTCAGAATATGTGACTATCATTACGATTTCATAGTTTAAAGCCAGCCACCCATTACAAACGGCACACACCTTACTGCGCGTATTCTCTTAACACCACGTAGTGGGTGAATTGCAAGTTCGAAAACATTTCCCACATTTGCCGCGCATAATTTCTCCTGGTTTAAAGCATACTACCCATTACATAGTATGCACTAAGTGATTGAAGTACGCACTAGGGACGGGATATCGCTATCGCGTTCAACTCTTAAAGGCGAATTTTTTGTGAAATTTATACAGCATGATCGAAAAGTGCCCAGTGAAGCATTTTCCACGCCGGTATCATTCTTTTTACCGGTGCTTGAAGAAAGCCAAGAAATACAAAAGAAGTGATGCCGCTGTGACAGCGGCTTTCAACCATGCTTCGAAAGGATGAAGCTTGCATCTTCGCCGTAAAAAGAAAGCACCACAACAGTGCCATTATTGTGAAGGTGTAAGTGGTTGTGCATGGTTCACCAGCTTTGCTAGCTATTCGGCATGTATAGCCATTGTAGGCTTGTAGGCTTCGTTCTATGAAAGCACATTGCAATTATGTGTGCAAGCAAGCAGTAATGTCATTTTTCAAAATGTTTTGTGTACGTTCATCAAAGCTTGAAAAAAAAGTCAAAATATATATGATTCTTGCCACGATTGCATCACCATGTTACACACAGACAACTGGTACAGACACAGTTCAGCCCGACTTTTAACTGGTCTTATTCCGTTCGACTACCCGATTTTATACCCGCCTCTGTGGCTGAATTGTGGCGTGCGTTTCTAAAAGACCCACGTCCACTTTAACTGAAAGGGATAAAAACACTGTTTTTCGCGGCTGGCAATATGCATGGTCGAGCGTCCTCCAACAATTTTTTGCCAGTGTGCATGTCATCAAAAGTACCTCAAATCTATATTGCGGCTAAAATCTACATAACCCGCTATCGTCAGTATTCAGAAGTTAAATTTGGATTTGGTTCTTATATATTGAAATATTTAATTTGGGCTTGAACGAGCTCGTAAAAGTCTAAATCGCAGCGAATAAACGATTAGCAAAATTTTGCGACAAATATAGCACCACCCTTGCGCTTCTGTCGCTGCCGTCCTTTGTTGCATGGGCGTAATGGCGATGTCCAGTCCTTTAGAACAAGTTGCCCATCCATGTAAACGGCGCACCATTTTGAACTGTCGGCAGCGTTTTCTTGCTGTTTGCGTCTGTCCAAAACCTACGAATAATACTTCAGCTCTTCTTCTTCTCCTTCTTCTTCTTCTTAGCTTGTTTTATGTCGCGCCGTTTCGAATCACTCCTCCTTCAACAAAATAAATCGGTGCCCAATATCTTCATTACAGTTGTATTCTATTTCAAATATACCGTCTTGGAGTGAAAAGAAACACTGAAAGGCATAAAGCAGTAAAAAACCTGGAGCTCTCACTCTTCATATTCGAGTTTTGCCCAATAACATCACGTTCTTCAGCAAGTACCAACTCGTCCAAGAAGAACTAATTGCGGAACGAAAGCATGATAGGAAAGCAGCTAGGACACAAATGAAACATTGGATGCGACCATGTTGCTTGTTTTGGTTACGATTGTTAATGAGCGCTGGTTTGAATATCTTGCTCAGGTCGATCCAACAGATGCAGGGATATGGCTCATTTTTTATTCGAAACAGCCTTTCTTGAGTTCACGTAACCACGAGGAATTAGCCCATTTTGATAACAATTGTATTAGAAGTGAAAGATACTTAGGCGCGCTTTACGCTCCCTTGAAATTTAAACCAGTTTCGGCTTCTAGATTTGGCTCTTTAAAAAAACGCCACAATTTATGGCAGTGGTGCTTGCCCTACGTAAGTTAAGCACATCAATCATATTTGCTGTTACATCCAAATATTCAACATTTCCTTGTTCTGCACTTTCTACATGTGCTGACTCACTTGTGATGGAGTTTCGTGCACTACTACATGTACACCTGAGAACATTCCGTTTAGCCTGGATACCCGACCATAAAGGATCGTTTCTCAATAAAATTGCTCATTCTTTAGCGTGGTCTTTAGAGGGCCGATTTTAGCTTAACGCGCGTATGTTACAGCTGCCCCGCTTCACAAGCGTGTCATCATGGAAGCATTTTCACACTCAGCACTGACTAACTCCACTGAATATCGTCATCTCTTACACCCCTGGCGGAGATCGTTTTGCCCACCGCGAAAACTGGAAGGGTCCATTATGACGCTGCGCTGTCGTGTCTTATTTCTACCAACACGGGTCTAGTCAGCATCCTTCTCCCCACTGTGAACATTCTGTGGCGAACTCGAAGCAATAGATCGTTTCCTCTTTAAACTGTAGGCAATTCACTACAGCCGGGGTCGACCCAGGAATTTTTAAAATTAAGGCAGTTTCACACTAGTGGTGCCAAGCCTGAAGGAAGTGCGGAGCTGGGCAGCCTACTTTGTTTCTCTTCGGGTTTCTCTTTCTTTCCTCCTCTCTTTCTTTCTTTTTCTCTTTCCCGGTTTTCCGGTCTTTTTTTCTCTTTATTTATATTTATTTCTATTTTTTTTTCCTATTTGCTCCCTTTTTTCTTTCTATTTCCCGCATGCTTCCTCCTTTCTATTTTATACGTGGTTTTGACTGCGTTACGACAAGCGACGACAGCATGCGACAGCCCAGGCCTTTAAAGTGATCCGCACTTAATATTATCATCAAGGCGCTCGAAGAAAAAAAGGAAGAAGACATCTCGCGTTAATATGCTACAGATGGCTGTGACATATATTTGGTTCTGACTGCGTTACGCCAAGCGACGACGACAGCATACGACAGCCCGGGCCCCTAAAGTGCTCCGCATTTGAAATTTATGTGTGTGTGTGTGTGTGTGTGTGTGTGTGTGTGTGTGTGTGTGTGTGTGTGTGTGTGTGTGTGTGTGTGTGTGTGTGTGTGTGTGTGTGTGTGTGTGTGTGTGTGTGTGTGTGTGTGTGTGTGTGTGTGTGTGTGTGTGTGTGTGTGTGTGTGTGTGTGTGTGTGTGTGTGTGTGTGTGTGTGTGTGTGTGTGTGTGTGTGAGGGGGGGGGGTGTCATAACACCCAATACCCCCCTCCCCCTACTTATGGCCCTGCTGCAGCAAGAAAATCTCTTTTAGAAACCCCTTTGCGAAGTATATCCCGAAATATTTTTCCTGTGCCTATCGTTTTGTCCTTGACAGCCTCCATTTCTGAGTTCTGCAATGTGGAAGTTTGCTTGGCTGTGCAAAATTATCTCAATGAAACGAATCCGTTACCTAGCTAAACCGGCTGCTTTTAGCTTTTGTGCGTGCACATATCTATATAAAAATGTTGGGCTTTTAAGAGCGGAGCTCTTTAAGCTTTTCGTTGCACCGGGTAAGGCGAAGAGAAATGATCATCATCGTGAACCGGTACGCGCCCGCTTCGTCCTCTTCAACTTAAGCTTCGCTCCGACAACACGTGCGCTGATCTATCCGGCGTGGAATACAACAACCATGATGGGCGACTCTATTACGTGACTAAAAATCACGTAACTTCACGTAATAACTAGTCACGTGACTGAAATCACAAAATCATGCAACAGGTAGTCACGTGACATGTCTAGCCAAGTCTAGCCTCACTTATTACTACTAGCAAAAACTTAGCATGTTTATCAAAATCCTGGCATTACTAGCAAAACTTTGCTAGGTCGTACACTAGCGACACTGATGGTTCCAGCTGTAACCGCCGCCGTTGGTGGCGTAACCGGCAGACATGAAAAAATAAGATCAGAAAAAAATACCCAGGATCGAATGGTATTTGAACCCGGGCCCTCTGCGTGACAGTCGTGTTTTCTACCACAGAGCGATGCTGGTGCTTGAAACTCGTTCACAAAAATACCCTATACAGGCATCATGTCGGGCAAGGAATCGCGTTAACCTATGTAATTATAGTGAGGCAGAAGAGTTTATTCAACTCAACTCAAGGCAGAAGAGTAAAATGACAACCAGTCATCACAAAATGCTAATTCTGCAACGAGTGTGTGGTTTAATGCTTCCCACCCACTGCAAAGTGCTCAGCCATAATTCTTCATCGTTATCAGCCCCCCCGCACCTTCAACAAAGTGCACATAATAGCCTTACAGATGTGTAGCGGGTACCTCGCTTATCCGCAGAAAGACAAATAATGGCGTAGTGGGTGCTGTCCTACTTCACAAAAATTATGATTTGTGGCGTAGTGGATACCTTGCGGAAAACCAAAACTCCAAACACAGTTGGCTTTGCCCCAACACGAAGCCGCGCTCAGACTGCGCATTATGCAGTACCGTACTCGTCGGTGATTTTTTTTTCTTATGTGTTCATTATTTCTAATATAAGCATCCTCTTTTTCTACATTTTATCGTGTACTGAAATTTCCTCTTTAATTCGCAATTTAACCTATTCTATAAAATACTTTATTCTTAAAGGACCCCCTGACACCAAATTTGGAAACTCGAGGTGCTTGTGTCGTTTGAGACTCTTGCATGCGGGGGCACTTCTCACCGATTATTAGGGTCCAGCGTTGCCTATAAGAGATTTTTAATTTGGTTTTAAAGTAAAGGTGAGGGCTCATCTGAGTATTCTGGTAAAATCGACATTTTCCGTGGTTTTACGTAGACAGAGGCTCCCCTCGTGACGTTGCAGAGGTCAAGCAAGTATGGTCGGCATCGGAGAACATTTTCGGGGGGTGCGCACAATACCCCCGACTGGCACCCGGCGAGGACTATTGTTCGTCACCCCTCTCGCTCTGTTGTCGGGCTGCTCTCAAGGTGGTTTTCGTTGCTTACGCCAGGAATGCTTTTCTTTTTCCTGAGGGCGACACGCTGAACGCACCCACATCGCTTTATTCTTGACCGCCCTCGGGTCACCCTATTTGGAAACGGCACGTTCAGCGTCACCGAAGCTTGAGCGCATTTAGTCTCAGGCGCTGCCCCGCTGTGGGGCGCTAGTTTCTTATGGTATTTAGGCGGGCGTTTCGAACTGAAGCAAAATCGTCCTGGATTAACGACGCTAGCATTAATTATACGATGCGTTAGAGCATTTACGATTCAATTTCGGCATTACCAGACGCAAAGCTACAAATTACTGTAAAAAAGTCGCAAACAAAACTTTTGCTGTCAGGGGTCCTTTAAGTTTTCTATACATTTCGAAAAAACCCCAAACCTTGGCCGATTCCCCACAGTGGCTTTGAGCCAGTTACCAGCTGAACAAAAAACACCCTATAGACTACCTCACCGGATGCTGTGGGTGCAATTTACAATTTCTATTATCGAATTTATGTCCCGAAGTGAATTAAAGTTTCGACAGTGGAACTTGGGTAATTAGGCCAGAAAAACTGTGTAACTATCAATGATTACATAAAATATGTTGATAGTCTTAACGGCTCGTCCTATTAACATGCCTCAACAGATATGTGAAACAAAATATTGGAGATAATCTGGAACCCGCAAGCACAGGGATAAAAAACAATAAAAATAGCTTTGTTGGTGTCTACTACAACGAAACATCTTTAAATGCAGCAGCTGAGACTGTCAACTCACGCGGATTTATATACATTTAGCCAAAGTGCAGATAAGCTCTAGGTGTACATTGGGGGTTCAGTGACCACGTCAAGGTCTCCGCGATAAAATAAATGTAATAAATTGCCAAGAGCACTGAACGACAAGAACGGGAAAGAATGTTAAAATATTTGCATTCTCGGGATATACGTCTAATGAACAATTCTTCGTGCACTGCACAAACAACACACACTCGTATGAAGTGCCGATTAGGGGCATTTTTCAATCCCTCTGGAATACTTGCCTAAATTTCCTTTCTAGAAAACTGCACGCTCGCTTCCAAAATGCCTTGTGACGCTAATAGCGTGCACTTCGTTCGTGACCAAGAAGTGCAGGGCGCGCGGCGACTACGCTAGAAAAAGTACGCGAGATAGATGGTGATATTTGTTGTATGACAGAAAGTCGCACAGAATCGCTCTTTCCTTTCAGAGCGCCTTACTAGCACCGATGAAAATGCTGATCTTTTTCCAGCAGCAACTTCTTGGAACTTTCAGTGCAGCCCGACTAGTGTCTGTGGAAGGAAATTTCACATGAACGTGGTTGCGCGAAGTGTCTCCTCTAAAACTCACAGGGGCGCTCTGTCATTGACATGCAACCACTCCCTGACATCATAGAGTTAATATACTGACTCTAGAGGAAAAGCTCCCCATAGGGCCCATGCATTAAAACCTATAACCGCTCGGGGAGCCGCCATGATGGAACGATACTCAGTTTTCGGGTGATGTTCACTCGCGCTCGCCACTGTATGCTGCAATAACCCCTGGCATTTTTTTCTAGTTTCATGGCTCTCTATTGCATCGCAGTAAGAGACTGCCACATAAAGTCGAGTTTTTAGCTCGTGGCAACAAAAAACACACGTACGAGGAGATACTGTATACCTCTCACTCGACGCGCAAGCAAGCCGGCGCAATCGGCCGCACCAGCGCGGCAACGCTCAGAAATGTTGACACGATACAAGGATGGTGGCGCCCATAGAGTTAATATACTGACTCTAGAGGAAAAGCTCCCCCATAGGGCCCATGCATTAAAACCTATAACCGCTCGGGAGCCGCCATGATGGAACGATACTCAGTTTTTCGGGTGATGTTCACTCGCGCTCGCCACTGTATGCTGCAATAACCCCTGGCATTTTTTTCTAGTTTCATGGCTCTCTATTGCATCGCAGTAAGAGACTGCCACATAAAGTCGAGTTTTTAGCTCGTGGCAACAAAAAACACGTACGAGGAGATACTGTATACCTCTCACTCGACGCGCAAGCAAGCTCCGGCGCAATCGGCCGCACCAGCGCGGCAACGCTCAGAAATGTTGACACGATACAAGGATGGTGGCGCCATCTAGTAAATAAACCTGCAAACGCTCCTTTCCGCGTGCAGTAAATTGCATAAATGGCTGTTGTATCTTCCCTAAAAGTAGGTGATATAAACATCAAACAATTTCCGTTCGTTTATAATACGTAAACACGCTTGTTTACTATTTTTATTGCGAGACTTTGAGTGTTTTCAAAAGCCATATTTAGCACTTCTGTAAATTACTGTAATGGCAACAGTGACAACGTTCCAAGATGTCGCTGCTCGCGTGGTTATAGCTTTAGCGGCCCAGCTTTTCCTCTAGAGTCTGTTATATTAACTCTATGGTGGCGCCATCTAGTAAATAAACCTGCAAACGCTCCCTTTCCGCGTGCAGTAAATTGCATAAATGGCTGTTGTATCTTCCCTAAAAGTAGGTGATATAAACATCAAACAATTTCCGTTCGTTTATAATACGTAAACACGCTTGTTTACTATTTTTATTGCGAGACTTTGAGTGTTTTCAAAAGCCATATTTAGCACTTCTGTAAATTACTGTAATGGCAACAGTGACAACGTTCCAAGATGTCGCTGCTCGCGTGGTTATAGCTTTAGCGGCCCAGCTTTTCCTCTAGAGTCTGTTATATTAACTCTATGCTGACATCACGCCGGCCATGTTCACAACAAGTGAGTAGAGGTGTGCGCCGTGGCGGTTTCGACCGGCGGCGGCGTGGGGGTCGATCCGAGTCGGCGGCGGCGGCGTCGTCGGCGCACGCCGGGAGTGTATCATCGGCGGCGGCGCAGGCCACTTTTCGTCGGCGGCGGCGGCGGCGCCGGCGGCGTGGAAACCGAAACTATAAGTTTCAAAAAGCTATTTTACTGCATCTTCTTTGTTTAATTAGCTGAAATTCGGGGCTATTAACACTAAGGGCTGAGAGAACAGCATAGATATGTACTAGAAGGCAGAAAACTGGCAAATGTTTCTTAAATATTTTGTTTTTCGGCATGCACATAGAAAAAAAGAATGGGTGAGAGGGCACTTATCTCAAGTCATGTACAGTGTATTAATCATTTCTGAGGTTTCACGTACCATGACCACTATATGAACAAGAAAACACGCCGCAATGGACTACTCCGGAAGTTGCGTGCACGGTTCTTTGACGTGCGCAGACATCAGCTAATTAGCGTCCGTCAAAATGCGAGCACCGCGGCCGGCATCGAACACGCATCAGAGACCGTGCCACCGCGGCACGTGGCAATGTTGAATGTGTGTTTATTTGTTCCATAAATGTGCAGCACAGCTTTTTTTTTTTTTTTTTGTACCGTGGTTGTACGTGTTTTACAAGATTCATGGCGGTAAGCTGTTGGCACATGGTTTGAAAGAAAGACGAACCCAGCCTTGAAGGATGCGTACGCAACACGAGAAAATTTCACGAACACACAAGCTGCGACTAAAGTTCGTCTGGTCAGGTATCATGATGAGGATGTAGATGCGGTCACCGACCAAGTCAAGGTGAAAAACACAGAGACGTTTCGGAACCCATACGGGTTACTTGTTCACACTAAACAGGCAAGAGCCGGTATACCTTAATTACATTTCTCTAAAGTAGGTTAAACCTCTTTTTTCGTGATAACGATATGGAAGGTACACGATCATGACCATGTTCTTTTTTTTTCCGCTTGATATGCTTCTATCAGTTCCCTCGTATTTTGTGGCTGGGTATCGTTAATTATATAATTAAAACAATGGTAATTATTGAAATAATTAAAATATATCATTAAATGATATATAATAAATTAAAATGCAATTAATTAATATCGTTATTTAATTAAAAGCGGATGAGCAATCTCACACTGCAATGAGCAGGCATGTCTCCTCCCTGATGCGGCGGACGTTTCATGTTCTTTCAGCGCCCCCGTCTGTCCTATGCACTCTACCACAAGGAAACGGCATGCGATACATGACGTTTGTGATTCATTCGGTGAATCTATTGACATGGCGAGTACTGCAAATGCTCCTTGATTTCTGGTTTTCAATGCTTGCACAAAATCGCGACAGCCTGACATCGCTGAAAACGTGGCAGCTTCCACTCGCCTACTGTCCTACCTTTCACGGGCACCTGACATACCATATTTCTTTTTTCAACTTGTTGTAAAGGCACCTGGGGAGCCTTAACACCAAGTCTCCCCAGGTGCCACCTAATCCAGTCCCTGCACATGATGTTGTAAATATGCGTGACCCCCCAAAAATGACTGCCAATCGAGGCAGTGACGTCCGTTCTACGCCCGCACCTAGAGTGCCTCGATGTCCACCTCGCCCGAGGAGGAAATCGAGGCTCTACCCGCACCTAAAGTTCCAGCAGTGTCATTTGCTTTGCCGATAGTGTGGTGCATTGTAGCCTGAACAATGGGCGCCGTCAACAAAAGCCCTATCCACGGTGATTTCTCTCACACCGTGACTCCAACCAACAGCGTGATTTTAAAAATGTTTCCTCTCCTGCCGAATTAACGTGTAGCGTTTCTCTCCCCCTTCTTTCACTTTTTTTTTCGGCATCTGCGTAAACAGAGCTAATCGCGAAGGCCACGAACCACCTGTACTGGGCGCAACTTCTTTCTAGAAAGGGTCCTAAGAGGAAAATAAAAGGGGGGTTTTCTGAAAAGTACTTTTACTTTTGCCAGAGTGTTAGGAGGGATTTTCCTACTTTTTTTAGAGAGCAGAGTAGCTGTGTACGCACACCAGTGGTGTAGCCAAGGGGGGGGGGGGGGGGGTTCAAACCCCCCGAATTTTTTCAATTTTGCTTGCGTATATATGCACGCACACATACAAACGCACGCACGAACATACATAAAGTATGGTTGAACCCCCCCCGAAAAATTTCTGGCTCCGCCACTGACGCAAACGTGTACTCCGTGTCGAAGGAACGCCTCTAGAACCGCTGATATATTTCCACCGAGTCGAATGCCTATGTATGTCATATAGATTTTCTTTTTTATTCGGCAGTTTTTCTCAATTATTCGATTAATCGTATACAGGTGATCTATGGTAAAACACTATCCTAAATGCAGCTTCTTCTCTAGGTACATTAAAGTGAAGTGTGGCGCTTATCTTATTCGAAATTCAAATGATCTTCCTTAATATCCTGTACAACATGCTGAAAGGAGGTTGATCGGTCTCGTGGGCGAAAGGTGCAACACATCTTTCGTTCACGTCGCGCGTTGATGAAGACCTTTCGTGCATGTGCATGATGGGAAAATATCGGGAGAAGAGGAAGGATTGGGGGGTGGGTGGGTTGTTACGCCCGCATGACGATAATTGTGATTATCTTTAGCGATCTGCTTAAGAAGAAACCAACGAAAAACACGGAGACAGCGTAGGAACCAACCAGGACAAGCGTTGGACTTACAACTAAATGTTTATTAAAGAAACCCCACACACAGGAACCAGCAGCACATGCGTAAATAGGCTATCAGAGGTTTGTCACGTTGCACAATTCACAGTACAAAGCCAAGAAACGTGTCAAGGTGGCACAAACAGCCTATTTGCACGAAACACCAAGATATCAACGCCACGTGCACCGTTATCTAGAACCGCAAATTCTTTATCTGTGAGGAAAACTGAGGGATCACTCACACCTGCCACTTTGCCCCCCTATATATATATATATATATATATATATATATATATATATATATATATATATATATATATATATATATATATATATATATATATATATATATATATATATATATATATATATATATATACATTTCAAAGGCTTCACAAGTTTCACGTTTACTCTTATTTCTTCCTTTGCCAGTGACACTCACTGATTTGAAATCAGGGGCGCAGCCACAGCCTTTGCGGCGCAGAGGCGCGTAAGTTTCGAAATTCGCTTGTCCGGGGACCGTGTGTACAGCGGTCAGACGGGCCGATGATTCAATGACAGGCTGCGTGAACACTGCAATCTACTCCCTACGGGCACTGGTGGAAACTTACCTCTGCGCCCCTGATTTCACATCAGTGAGTGTCATTGGCAAAAGAAAAAAATAAGATTGAACGTGGAGTTGTTGATGCCCTCAAAATAAAACAAGGCAGGGCAAAGTGTCATGTGTGAGTGATCCCTCAGTTTTCCTTACAGATTAAGAATTCGCGGTGCTATACATAGCGGGTCCACGTGGCGTCGTCATTTCGGTGTTTCATGGAAATGTGCTGTTTGTACCCCCCTTGACATTCACCATGACTTTGTAGTGTTAAGTGTGCAACTGTGAAAGGGGTCAGATAGCCTATATTTATGCATGCGCTGCTGGTTAAAATGGGTATGGGGGGCTTAATTCTGTAATAATCATTTAGTTCGAAGTCCGGCGCTTGTACTGTCTGGTTGTTCTCCTTCACTGCATGTCTTCGTGTCTTTCGCTGGTTTCCTCTTCTGAATATTATGAACCAACTCGCCCAGCAACCTACGTTAGTGATGTCCTGTTTCAAACACGATTGTGACAAATCGGCGTGTACGCTAATTAGTCGAATTGAGTCCGAGGTAGAACAGGCGAAGGAAAGGCGCACTCGGTTTGATAGTCTGGCGCGGAGTATCGCATTGAGTGCAGGTCAAAGTGGAGGAAACACAAGACATTATACACCCACACTTTAGGGTTACGTCCGCATTCATGTTCTGTGCGTTACTTCACACGAACTTTATTGTGATCACCATCTCGTCCAATTGTCGACCTTGCTGAACCTGCCAACCTATAGGTTTGGGATCGTTTCTGTTTGACAAATCATTTCATCTATTGTCCTTTTCCCTTTCTTTATTCATTAAAGGACATGTGTTCCAGTTTTTTAAACTGATTCTTTCTAAATATATATGCCCCAAATAGCTAGCTCTTGCTCTCTCCATTCCAAGCCCCCGCCCTTCCCCTTTGAACTGCCGTTGTTACTTGGCTCGCTTTCAAAGACATATTTATTGTCATTCCAGCACCAACTCTCCACACATTTTATTACTATTCAAAGCCCGCCTCATATAATACATATTGTGTGAGAGGTAGCAGACTCGTCAGCCCGAGCATGTCAACAGTCCTCGCCAAACACCACCGTTGCCGCTTGTCACAGACTTGGATTCGCTTAACTACGGTGAGATCGAAAGTAGCTTAAAATTCACGTTTATTTTGAATCCAACACTACATTTCCACATTATTAAGAGCACCGAACAAGTTTTCTGGTCCAGTTATTTATCTTGAAGCATGCAGCAGGCGAATCAATTGTGATGCGTTTGCCGAGTGGGCATAATTAAGAAAAGACCGAATATTTACTGGTGGCAGAAGGCGTCAAATAAAGGTAGGATTACTGAAAAAAAAATTATCGTACTTAAATGGCGCGCCGATTGCGCCGAGAGATCACGTCGGCGGCGGCGGCGGCGGCGCGCCGATCAGTTGGCGTCGGCGGCGGCGGCGCAGCGAAAAACTGTCGGCGGCGGCGCGCCGACGTCTCGGCGCACACCTCTACAAGTGAGGCACGTGACGAGCCAGGTACTTCGCGGCGTCATAGGGAACGCGAAGAAGAAAAACGTAGAATTTGGGGAGCTACTATGGCGAAAAAAGATCCCCAAAAATGACTACGTCACAGCGATGTCGTTCCACCCACTCTTTTACCCAGAGACTTCGGCGAGCCTGAGAATAAATATTAGCTTCGCCCACAGCCATCGCCGTCTCACCCACTACGAATTCGCATAGGTGCTCTATCCACACAGCAGAATGTTATTGTACGAACAATTTGCTGTCCGTAAAGTCAAAAACAGGCACAAGCACATGGTTGGATAGATGGATGGATGAATGGGTGAATGGAGGGATGCTGTGACGCGGTGACCTGCACCACCATTTTTATGATTATTATTAGAATTCCTTGTCTACCTCAATTACATATTTCTCCGCATAGAAAAATGGTCTCATAAATAACAGTCCATCTTTCTGCGCTTTACGGATGAGTACTAACCTTACTTTTTCACGCTATTTATTTTCGTCATTTCTCCCACTTATTGAAATAAGTAGGACAAAGGCCAAAAATAAATAGCGTGAAAAGTAACTTAACTAAGCGGATATTGTAAACGACTTTCGCAATCTGGCAAAGTCCCGCCTATCCCCACAGAGTACCTGAGGCTCCCTATTTCACTAGAGTTACTGTATATGCTACCTTTAGCCCAAAGGTAGCAGATACAGTAACTCTATATTTCACAATAAAGGACTTTCCATCCATCCATCCATCCTTTCTCCCCACTCTTGCGCAACAAATCCTCTAACCGTCTTTTTCTTCATGCTGTCGCGGACCTGGTTATATTTTCATTGTTGTCGCTAAAACCCAAGGCTTCACTTGGGCTAGTGCCTCTATTTACGTTCAATTCAAACATTCTCCAGCTAGAACCGTTGTCGTCTTTTTAACAGAATCTCGCTTATATCCTGCGTTCTAAGGCAACCCGACCTCGCTTTAAAAAATTGAAGGACACTTTGTAAATTCCAAAGTGTGTTCGGCGAAAGCCTGTGGCCATTCGACTGACTATGCCAGGTGGTCTTTTTTTTTTTTTGTTCTTTTACACTCTCTCAGAAATCACGTTATTGGTGAGAGAGTGTAAGGGGAGAGGCCACAGCTATGGCGGCGCAACTGTTGCAATGCGCCGCTGTGCCATCACGTGATTGCTGAGAGAGTGTAGGAGGAGAGGCCACGGTGGCACCGTTCCAGGGCAAGGACGGACGGACGCGAGTATGACACATTAAAGGCTTTCTCCTTAACACAGTAAAGCGCTCCCCTTTGAGTCATCCTCCTTACTCCGTATTCACCCATTCGGCTGTTATTCAGACGCGGCTTTGCTGTTTTCCTTTCTTTTTTTTCTCCATCGCTAGTATGGATGGATGGATGAGTACGGAACTTCATTGAGAAATCCGGAGGTGCGGGACCCGGCGCGGAGCGGGCCGCTCCCACGTTAATTGGTCCAATAAACATGGTGACTGTTCACTTAACGCTCTCTTAACGCTCTTTGTTGCCATTTCGCTTACACCACAGAACACCTGTCTTACTCTACAAAAAGGCGTATAATTGCTGCCAGTGTAATTTACGTACACAATGTGTACGTAAACAAGCCACCTGACAGCTCGGCTTTTCGTCAGTTTCGTTTCGCGAAGGAGCCTGTAGGGTGCATACGTGAGTGTGGTGGCTGGTATTTCGTGTGAAGCCCCGGAATCTCAGTCGTCTGCAGCGCGTTCTGGAACCCGCTCTTGTAGTTCATTCTTTCGGTGTTCCTCTCTGCAGTCAGGGACACTTTGTGCTCCTATCAATAGGTTGGTCGAGTAGTTTGGCTCGAGTGTCGTGGTTTCGGGACCGTGGCCTCAACCAGTGGCGTAAATCATGAAGGGGTCAGGGGGGTCCTGACCCCCCCTGTGCTCAAGCTGGGGGGGGGACACCCCATGCAAGTGTCCCCCCTTTGAGATTTATCTTCCAATCGTCTCGTTTGAATTTCTTGACAATCAAGGACAACGAAGTTTCCGTAAAACCAACTCTGAAATCGGAAGCACCTTCAGTGAGCAGAAACGAAGTACTTCTAGCCATTCCACACGATGGGAAATACCTTGATGCGTAAACACAAAAAAAGTGTTACCATTTTTTTATTGCATACTTTAACCCGAATGATGCAGCTGCAGAGATGCTAGCGCCTGCCCACGAGTTGTTATTAGAAAGTAACTTCGCCATGTGAGGCCGCTTGGATGCCCAGTGCTATTTTTTGTCACCGGGCCCCAACACTCATGCTCGTTCTATTGTATTATTATTATTATTATTATTATTATTATTATTATTATTATTATTATTATTATTATTATTATTATGAATGCATAATATTAATTTTGTATAATTAAAAATAAAGCATATTTGTAAAAACAAAATGGCCGCCGTTGGAAGATGTTTGTCCCCCCTCCTTGTGGTCTTTATGGATTTACGCCACTGGCCTCAACATACTCGTGTGCACTCCCTGTATGGCGAAAGGGATTGATTACTCAATTGATTCTTGATTTAATTCATATTTGTTTATCGCAATACATGTGATGGGAAAAGTTATTCAAGAATGGGCTGAGGGAGTCCTTCGCCCCGTATTTGCATATACAGCAGCACAGGCACGGGCATATTGCATACGTTGTCGTACACTTTGACAAACCATCGTTATAAACACAACATTGTTATACCTTTTAAACCGTCAAATTAATAAAACACATCAGCAGTTGCTTCCCCACAGAGAATATATTCAGTAACAAACATCACACCTGCATGACACAACAGCACACGTACGTCTCGACAACAGAACGATGACGCTAGAAACTGTTCTCCAGCCATCAAGAATTCAATCAACGAAGGCATTACTGAAATTCCTAAGGACAACAGACTTGCATGAGCGGCTGTAGACTCTTAATGATGCCGTACACTGCACAAGACTGCCGCTCTGCGCTGTGATGTTATGCGTGTGTGCGTGTGTGCTCCTCCTCTTTCTCTTTTTCTTTACTCTTCTTTCGATCTCCCCCATCCCTTCCCCCTGTGCAGGGTAGCATACCGGTTATGCCAAACTGGTTAACGTCCCTGCCTTTCCTCTCTCTTGTTTTCATATATATATATATATATATATATATATATATATATATATATATATATATATATATATATATATATATATATATATATAAGTATAAAAATAGATGCGCCTTCACATAACAACTGTTTATTCTGCCGACGTTTCGACGGGAACCCCGTCTTTTTCAAGGCATAACAATATTTACAACGTGTCTCTTATATACCGTGTTAGGACAGGAGGGAAGACGGAAAGGTAAAGACGAACGTGAAAAGGGAAAAAAAAAGAAAAAAAAAAAGAGGAGGGGGGGGGGGGGAAACGAGCACGAAATAAGAAGGACCGGCATGACAAGAGGGTAAAAAAGAAAAAAAGAAGAGCCGTTTTGCCTGACGTGAACATTGTGGTGGCTTAAGCAGCCATACTATTATTGACTACATACTACATATATATATATATATATATATATATATATATATATATATATATATATATATATATATATATATATATATATATATATATATATATATATATATATATATATATATATATATATATATATATATTTGAAGGAGTGGTTGCCTTTGGTTGCCGTATAAGTATGAGAGGTGGCACTTCAAGAAAACTTCATTTATTACGTCGACGTTTCGGTCAGAGCCTGACCTTTATCAAGACAAAATTTTCGTTTTTATTCCCGTGCTTATATACACACCAAGTGAGAGGGGAAGAAACCGAGAGAGAGAGAGGGAGGGGAGAAAGAATGACCGGAAGTCGCTAATGCCACTCAACGTGTCGTTTCTCGCTTTAGAAGCCCGCGTCACTTATCCGACAAACGAGCAGGCTCAGCAAGTGAGACGGTAGATAGGACTCTCTTTCCGCATTGCCCAAAAGGACCATACGCCGCGGCAACAGAGCTCACCGACACCCACTTTTCGATGCCGCGTCTACAGCTGCATCCAATTTAACCTTTTTAACCAGCCGGTTTGAATCGCGTACCGACTGTTTGTGTGTGTGTGTGTGTGTGTGTGTATTTATTTATTTATTTATTTATTTATTTATTTATTTTTTTTTATTTGCGCCGGCTCTTCCGTCCAGCCCTCCGCGACAGAATACCGCGACGACGTTTAACAATGAATAATAGCCAAAGCATAAGTATAAGCTCACCCACGAAGCGCTCCGCTGTCGGAGGCAGTGTGTTACTCCTGGTCCTCCCCTCTCACAACCCCTGAGCAATCTTTCTCCCCCTCCCTCTCTCTCTCTCTCGGTTTCTTCCCCTCTCACTTGGTGTGTATATAAGCACGGGAATAAAAACGAAAATTTTGTCTTGATAAAGGTCAGGCTCTGACCGAAACGTCGACGTAATAAATGAAGTTTTCTTGAAGTGCCACCTCTCATATATATATATATATATATATATATATATATATATATATATATATATATATATATATATATATATATATATATATGAAAGGCATAGCAGAGGATGTCTATCACTTCCTCATTGGCAAAGAGAGCCTTGCCACAGTAACCGACGTTATACGCCACTGTCGCACATTCGAGACCCTGAAGATGCGGCGCATTACTCCAAAGTTCGGTCGCCTGCCGAATGTGACCACCGTTGCGAGTGTTGACGAATATACGTCGTTTGATCTCGCGTCGACGATACGCGCGATCGTTCGTGAAGAGCTCACTCGACACGCTCGCCCGACTTCCCCTGACACGCCCGCCCGCTCGTACGGAGCTACTCCGATGCCGCTTCCCTCTCACCATGATGTGTCCATTGCCGCTGCAGGCGTCGACGACTACAACTACAGGTCTTGCTCACCACCGAGGCCAGTACCGAGGACAGAGAGGCCACAACGCATTGACTATCACCAAGAGTCGAGGTACGAACACCGCTTCAGCCGTCCCCGCCATCCGACCACCACCTATGAACACCCGAACGAAGATGCATTTGTGCCACCACGTCGGGGCCGTGCCTTCCAGGAGTACAATGCGTACCGCCAGCCTCCCGTGTGTTACCGTTGTGGTGTCGCCGGACATATAGCTCACATATATATATATATATATATATATATATATATATATATATATATATATATATATATATATATATACGTAGCTTCATTTCAGCTTTCGCATTGTAATATAGTGCCATTTTAAGAATTAAATGCAAATGTTAACACAGCTCTACAGGTCAATTTTGAGACAGCCTGTAGCGATGGTACCGTTTCCCTCTTTCGCGGAGATGAACCTTCATCACTCGCTTTCTACTCACGCCGTTTCTAAGAGCGTCGTAATTTTTCTCGTGTCAGCAAATTACTCCCTCACAACACCAAAATCACCACGCTTATCGCGAGAAACTGCATGCTTGCTAAGCGAGGAAACGCCCGAAAGGAAAATGCGGGTGGCGACACCACCTTGAAGTTTCCGCACCAATCACCATGACGTCATAGATTTTGACGGCGTCTAATCGGAACTACGCCGTTCCTAACCGGTAAAAATTCATCTTGAAATCGCAGTTTTCGCCGAATCGCAGTTTTGCTTCGGTAAAAATTAACTACTTATTGTTCCTCTGAGGGGGGCCAGAGACTTTAAATGCCAAGTTTCACGGAGGACCAGTGTCACCAAAATACGAAAAATAAACTTTGTAATCCGTGACGTCACGCGCGGAATTTCGGCGCGAAATATAAAGATTAAACTTTGACCATGATTTTCTTCTCCATTAACAAAGTTCTGATGGTGAAATTCACGACATTATTGTTCCCGGAGTAACCTTTATCAATCTAAACCGATTCATTATTCAACTTTAGAGTCCCTTTAAATATAGCACCTGCACGCATGTACAAAGCATAATTATTCTTGCCTGCATAAGCGTTTCCGTGCAGCTATAAAGTTATGTACGTTGTTTTTTTGCAATTTAATAGCTTCTCCACTCGTCTCGTTTAACATGCTCATTGCCTGTACAACTTCGTCACTGCAATCTGAAAATACATTTTCGCGCCTCACCAGCACTTCTTTTTCTTTTGGTTTTTCTTTAGTTGTAGTAAGCTCTTGCTGACACTTCAGCATCAGCTGGTTTCCTAAACTGCGTTTGCTCATCGCATCAATTTCTGGTGCGCACATACTCTCGAGCATGTATTCATTTATCCGAGCTTCACCAATGTCGCATGCAATATTCCTGTAACGCTGTCATCATATGTAGCTCCTCAATGCCTAGCTGGAGGAGGCCGAGAGCCAATTTATAAGGCGAAAGCCTCATCAAACGCGAAAATTCACCGTCTGCGGCGTGAACACGAGTGCTGCAAAAACATCATCCCGAGCTGACGTCACCACGGGACGTCATAATGACGACACAAATGCCGACACAAGCTTGCAAGCAATGCCTCTGACCTTGGAGGCAGTGCTAAACCTCCCTAGGCGCAGAAAGCTTTCGTAAGGGAGCGGGCAAGGGTCAATGCATCGACTGAAGAAAATGGCTTTTGCCTTCGAGCCGTCGTAGGTGAGTGCATAATACACCCTCTGTTGTTGTTTCCTCTTTTTTCTTTTCTTTTTTTTTTTTTTTTTTGCTAAGGGGAAAAACACCGATTTTCATGTTGAGAATTCGCTCGCGGCGAAACAACGGCCGATCGCTGTTGCCCGCAACGGTCAGCGGCGAGCGAACAACGTGTTGGAAAATTTTCGCTCCGTTCGCAGCTGCAGCGACCTTTCGGTCAGGATCCGACAAAATTGCACCGCGACGTGTTTGTTTCGGTTATGGCCGCTGTTTACACGCTTCATGCGTACTTTGAATTGAGTTTAGATTGGAAAGTGTTTCAAATGACAACACACGTGCTCTTCGCTACCATTCATAAAAACTTAAGTGTCATAACACACAGATTTTTTGCATTATATTTGGAAAATTATGCAGTGTTTGCCACAAATAACGGCAGCAAGCAATCTTACCGACTGCGTGCCGCGCTAGTCGCAGAGCCAGAATCGCAGTCCACATGAAACGAAAGCACCGTTAGGCGGCTGGTCCAGTGAACAGCGAGAATAAAGGGAGCGATTTTTTTCTCTGTACAGTCGCGGTATGTGAAACAATCGCGAACTTGTGCAAGGTACAGGGGCTTTAGTGTGCGCTTGCTAGGGTTGCCACCTGTCTGGTTTTAGACCAACCCGGCCGGTTTCTGACACTTCCGCACCGCGTGTGTGATCCGAGTGCCAGGAATGAGTGGCAAATGATAAACACATGCGGTGCATGAGCGCATAGGCGGAGAGTACGAGGGGGGGCTCGGGGGGCTCGCCCCCCCCCCCCCCCCCGGACGGCTTCACGGGGGGGCAGAGCCCACCCCGGCGCCTGCCCGGGATATTTTTTAAGAGCTTGGCTTAGGTCCCCGTCTATTGACAACGAGCGTTTGGCCTCCTGTCTGGCATCTATTTATTTCACAAGGGGATGTTTATACCCGCTTTTTCATTTCAGGGTTTTAAAATTCCGATCATTGCTGTACAAGTCTAATGACAAGATGGAAAGGGAATTAATAGAGGCCTTCTTCATCGTGCGCGAAGCGACAATTGCGTTAGCATGCCTTCACTGACATTGCTCCCGAAGGAGCTGCAATTTTTAGATGGTTTTATGTAATCAGACGTTCATTTATTTGTTGTATTTCTTGTTTGCAACTTCCGCGCATGTTACTGATCATATTCTGCCCACATATCACTGTCACCACAAGCTTGCAGGTTGGCGCCTGCGCGGTGGACCTTTGATAAGGTTTCAATTTTTTGTCGCTCTTTGTTTTCCGTTTTTGTTTCTTAGTTGTTATATTTGCTCGGTTCTTAAGCACGTGTCAGGCAGACGTTGATTCATTCTTTTTAACGGCTTTGGCCTTCCGTTTTTTCAGTTGAAGTTTTGCGCCCGTCCTGTCCACACGCCTTCGTCCGTGTTCTTTCGCGCAACCCTACAATATGTGTTCATCTGTGCACCAACTAGCCCAAATGAGAGCTTTACTGCATCGAATTTCTAGTCGCGCGTGGGGTAATGTTATCGCATGCGCCCTTCGAGCGACGGAGATGAGCCGGCTCGTTTGATCTCTGCTTCAGCTGCGTTCGTCACCCCCGCTCGCGCGCTTTTCCCCGCAGTACGTAGAACATAGAACATACAATACGCGGGGGATGTTCTCGATGTGCCCTTTATACGGGCCATGACGGCGACGGCGAAACCCGTCGAGAGTGCCCATATAATTGTTATAGCAATAAAGAAATGGAGAACAGCTGCGTACTGCACTCGATGCATATCATGATGCTGCTGAAATTTAATTCGTTTATGGTTGTGCTTAAAATTTTGTTTATCAAGAGTCTTAACACTCTTAGTTCCATTTAAGAAATATTTTCAGCTAAGGATAGCGGTGCATTTGCCAACGCATTCTTTCACTTAGAGCCAAGCATTACAAGGTGGGTCGACGTCTTATGGTTGTGTGCATGACATGGTCTGACCAGGCACCTCGACTAAACTGGATTACGTTGTAAAGGGCAGCTTATAATTCAATGTAGCGTCTGCATTCATGTTCAAGCCCATAGGTCGTTTCATCAAGGCGAAATACATGCTACGACACGGTTGTGCATATCACAAGCAGCATTGGTAGGTGCCTTTCTGCGGGGTCGAGCAATGCTAGACTAAGCTGCCAAGTCGTGGTAGTACATATGCGATGTTTATTACATAGTTATGAGAGCTGAAAGCCAACACCGCACGAATGCAACCAACTTCAGGCAACCGGTAACCAGTATTGGCCAGCACTAGCCAATGCTGATAGCTCACCACTTGCCACCATTAGCCAGCACTGTAGCCAACAGTTCCTAACAGTCAAACAATGTTGCCCAGTGCTAGCCAACACCAACAAGCACCAGGCAACACTGGATGACAGTCAGGCAACATAAGCCAGTGCTAGCCAACATTAGCCCACACTAAGCCCACACATAGCCATCCTTGGCAAACATTAGCAAGCACTAGCCAACACCAGTTCACGACATTATGGAGTGCCAGCCAACAGTCACTAACTCCCCCGCAAATCAAGATCAGCAGGCACTAGCCAACAGTTCACCACTTGGTACATCAGCAAGCACTAGTCAACACTCGGTTAACATTAGCCAGTGTTAGTAAACAGTTCAACTCTATGCCCCATAACATAACACTAGCTGAAAGTTTACCAACTAGCGTTGCTTTCATATGAGCAGATACAGCTTGTCACGGAATATATGCATGCCATGTAATTTATATTACATCACACATATTGAGGTGTACCCCAGCTAATTAAGTGACTATGTGATGACATCTTGTCATCAGTCATTCATGTCGTGCTATTCACGACAATTATTACCATGTTTGTGATGCATGCATATTTTGGTATTTACAATATCACTTAAGCTTCATAACGTATACATGTCATTTGTGCCACTTATGTCATGACCTGTGATTCAAGTAGTAGTGACCTTCATACATGTTCGTCATATATGCACATTCTTAGTAAAATTATAGTAATGAAGTGGCCACCATGGCACCAGCTTGTCATGCATTTCATCATGTACATGACTTGCACGTCCTGCTATTGATGCCACAACCTATCGCTCATGTTCATCGTCCACTCAATCATGCCAGGCAATTTTCATACATATCAAATGATCAAAATGAAAACAAGCAAGACGTAGGAATGCAGATACACAAGTAGAGAGATACTGTCAAAGCACCTTTGGTTCACCAAGAAATACCACACACTATAACCAGCCAAACATGAGGCTGGTGCTCTTTTAACGCTTTCCCTACAGTTTTTTTTTTTTTTTGCCAAAAACAATACACTGCAATTTCAAACATGCATTTCTATATCAAAATGCATGCTCTGAACGTGTTTTTAAATTTTTTGCTGCCCCATCTGTTCAAGCGAGGAACTCAGCGAAATGAATTGGAGTAGCTTTATTGCGTGGACGGGCCCAGCTCATCTTTGGTAGGAAAAAGGTTAAGCGACAGTTCCATTTAGTGAACTTGTTTTTTGTGATTCTGCCACAGATGAGATTGTGATCTATATACATGGTGATTTTGAAACGCTGAAACACGGAATCAGTTTACCTTCAGCTTCCTATATGAACATTTCGTGTGTTGCTTATTATTAGGAATATAACTGAATCAATTGGTTTAACTAGACAGCAGCTCGCCTCGTTTATTTTTACAAATGATTAGCAGAGCCAAAGGTGGCTGCTTTTGCAAACGTGGATACGTCAGCAGTTGCATACACGCTACAATATCATGTTTCCGCAAAATAAACGATGCACATATTTCTCCACAAACAGAAATAAATGACAACCTCAAATGCAGCCAATGACCTGCAAGTACTCTCGGGGCAATGGCAAAAGCCGTTTAACTAATGGTAACTTTCAACTGTGACACTGCTCTAGTTGGCGTCGCCTTTCTAGACAACATTAAACAGTGGCGTGAGGGAAACATGCAACATGGTAAATACAATTCCATAATCTTTATGTAAATGTACCTACTCAGTGGTACATTCTGTCCTTGACTCGGGATTTGAAGTCACCCTTCGGCCCGAAGTAGGGGGAGGGTAGGGCAACGCCTATGGGCTGCTTGCATGTGTTTGCGAAGTGGAATGCGATTCATGGAAACATACTCAATCTGACCCTGCATAAGCTATGAGCTTACATGAAGGCTAAGAAACATCTCAGGCAAATAATGCAATACTGAATTGAGATTTAATGATGACAGTGTGGAGCTTATTTTGCCTTTTTGATGTATAATACTGCAGACTTCTTAAAAATAATCTCTTGATACAATGCCACAGCAAATACTATTTCCAGCATTTCCTGCATTCACTATTTTTCAATATATATTAAATTTTGTGGCTTACTTTACATTTACTTCTATTGCATTTCTTGCCATTTAGTACAAAATTTAATCAAGTTTATGGCTCAAGAAGTTTGAATATACTTGCAAAACTGCATTACATCAGCATGAAGAACATGTACGGTGGTCACATGTCGGCACACAATGACACCACATACTATGCTGAATTCATCCAATTGTTTTGAAGGGACACTAAAAAGAAAAATGATTTTTCTTATGTGTAAATTCCAGAAGTACCATTCCTGCCAAGAGAAGACACCTGGACAAGTGACAAAATGTTCTAGAAGAGCATCAAATGAGCAACGGAATGGTATCTGTACAATCATGATACAGTTGAACCCCTTTATAAGAGACATGCACCGGAAAGCAATTCGTCTTTTATATGAAGTGTCTCTTATAAGCAAAGTACCCCGTATGCATTTTCTTATCAACCCTTATTTTAGTGTAAGTGCACTGGTGTCTCTTATACACAATTGCCTGTTACATCAGTGTCTCTTATAAAGTGGTTCAACTGTACAGCAAAAATAAGATTTGTGCTTGGGCAACAGAAGGAATCCAGGCTGACAATAACGAGATATCCAACCACTCTGCCGCACTGGTTGTACACTAAACAAAGCAGCACACTAGTACATATACCTTTACCAGGCCCCTACAGGAAAGCTGCTTAAGCATTCACGAACCTACCTGCATGATATGCGCAAGACCAATAAAATGCACAACCAGTGTCCTGCAGCAAACAAACATTACAGCAGAATGCACTTGAACAGTCAGTTTATTTTGCACAATGATGCCACATATCGAGTGATTTTCCCAAATACCCCCCACTGAACCATTCAGTTGTTCCAGACACTATAGAATGCTCACACCTTCAGTGTCACAATCACACAATGAGAAATGGCCCGGTAAACGAGATGCTATTTTACACGTCCTGCGCGTCCTCGGCCGCAGCCGAGTCGGATGAGCCGTCCTGCTGGCGCTCCTTGTTCGCCACAAACAGGTAGGCCAGTGTCTGTGCCACCTGCACCTCAGTGTCCGCGTCAATCTCGAGCGCCGAGGACACCTTGGCGTCCGGCCCACCTGCACCCTGTTCTCGCGCGCGTTTCGTGTCCGAGGCGCGGCGCCGCGCCGAGGCGTCGACCGCGCCGCTCGCGTTGCCGCGCGCTTGCCACCCTTGGCCGGCGGGGGCGGTGCGGCCGCCGCAGTGGATCCTCGACGTGGCCGTTGAGCACGGGCTCGTCTCCGCGTTCGGCACCGTTGGCGAGCCTCCGTTCTGCCTGCATTCGGGCCAGCTGCTCTTTGGCTTCGCGCAGCTGCTGCTGCAGCAGGTAGATGGTGCTCTGCATGCCTTCCACCTCCTCGTCCAGCTCCAGCAGGAACTCGTCTTGCTCTGCAACAACGAGAAGGGCTCGAGGCTGTTCCGGCTGTTCTTGCCGGCGCACTCACCTGTCTGGCTCTTCTTCATCTCCTCGCTGAAGTTGCGCTGCAGGGCGAGGTCGCCCTCGAGTTTGGCCATGCGACCGGATGAAATCATCTTGCCCAGCTCCTCGTTCTCCTGGTAGAGCAGCCGGCATTTGGCCATCAGCCGCTTGCCCGTGTTGCTGCGTGTGACAAGAACCGGTTGCAGCGCAACTATCTTTCCTCTCATTTGTAGTTCCTTGTCATCAAGTAGAATAAACTTTCATTAATGGATATCTCTTACACAGAATCGCTGCTTAAATGGAACAGCTGCCTCTAATATGATTGGTTCCATATTTGAATTCTGCAACCCTGTTCATATCTCAGCAAGTAGAACTGTTAAACGGAACATATTTTCCTGGTCCCTTCTGGTTTCATTTAAAGAATATACTGTCCTACAGGCCCTTTAGCACACCTCAAAAATTCTTGCAGTGCTAAAGACATATACCCTATTTTCTGGTGTATAAGACACATTTCCAGCACACTGAAAGAAATTTAACATTGTTCTGATAGTGCAATGAATGTATGGTCCTACAGTTTTGCAGGCGATTATACAGCCGATAATCTGCTATGACCAAGTCGAATATGCTCGTGGCAGACTATACTGGCTGGAAGTGGCCACCTAACTTTGAACTAGAATGACGAAGTCAAACCAATTTTTCTGCTTGTTTTAGGCATGTTTGTTCCAATGACCGAGAGAGGTGTTCCTACAAGAGGGTCAGAGTGAATTCTGAGCAGGAGTCGCTCTGTGAAAATCAGCAGAGTAAACTAGAACTTTGCAAGACACGTTTCTGTGTACACATTCACCTGCTTGAGGGTACCAATGGCCGTACTGAGTTTTAGTGGTAATGGCGGTAGACTTGGTGAGGTATCGATATCAGTTGTAGGTGTCTTCTGGTTTCAAGGCACTATCAAACACAAAACCCCGTTGCTGGGAATGAACAGCAAAAGCGAGTGACCACACACAAGGTATTCCTGGGTAACTCTGCTTCTGGAGGATAGACCTTGGCTTTCGCTGTGCTACAGTGGCTGATGTTCTGTTTCGGTTGTGGATCAGGAGACTGAGACCGAAATTAGCCTGGAGTCTCGGCTATCTCTAAACTCGGTGAATATCTGGTATGCCATGAAATCGTGACCTCAGCTGCGTGTTATTACTGTGGAAGAGCAGATTGATAAAAAAAATGATAAGTTCTGTTTTTGTTTTTGACTCTCGGATGCTCTTTAGCTCCGAAATATTGCGACACACGCTCCTTTCGATGTTTTATGTTCCTGGCGTATCGCACGTGTAGATACTGCCTTGCGCAATCCGTGCCAGAATGTCTGAGAGCATTCTAGATAGTTTTCAGATCATCTGTACGGCTTGAGCGCGCAAAAGCGAACAGCTGATCCGAAAACTGGGACCGTTCCCTACGGTCCCATTTTTCCGTCCGTATCACATCATGACAAACATTCACGATTTCGGTCCATATCACGATGACAAACTACGATCCCAGTATCATGTCATGACAAACATTCACACTATCACGTTACCAGGAAATATTAATGCAAGCCAGATTGAGGAATGGTGTTTTCTCAAGTGGAACAAGACTAAGCGGGTACCTGTCAGGGGTGAACTTCCAGGCGCTCAGTTCGTTCTGGGTCTCCTGCAGGCGGCTGCGCATAGAGTCCACCTCACGTCGCATCCGCTCAAAAAGCAGGTTGACGGCGGGGTCCAACATGGCGGCACGCAGCTGCTGCGTCCACCCCGCACTGCCCCCTTTCAGCGCCTGGATCTGGTGCTGTAAGGGAGGGACCTCAAAGTTTATGAGGCAGGCTTCGAAAGAGCAAGAACTGAAATGTTTACAAACAGCGACAGCCTCAGGGAAGATGTTCAGCGCTCTGAGCCAACACCCAAGATGGCAGAAGTTACTCAGAATCCTGTTGTGAACATGGTAAAGTATTCTATCTTAGATTATGGTAGTGCAAGCAAAACTTCAACACACTGGCAAGACATGCACCACGAGAAGCAAGCATACTTTAGCAAAGTGCATGTCGCATAATGGTTGTCTGCCATCGTGGCATACCTTCCTAGAGCAGCAGCATGTATTTTTAAAAAACCACTTTTAAGAATCACCCAACTCAAACTGCCTAACAAGCTAGTTAGCTTTTGCTTGAAGACAAGTCTAGAAAGATTTTTTTTTGCATTGCATGCAAAAAATTCATTGAACGCACCACATTTGTACTACACCACATTAACTTGTGGTAAAGGCAAGATTGGCAAGACTGTAATATGTGTAAATGATAGGTTACAGATGCACAGTAACATTGTAAAAAAAAATTGCAGACGTTAACAGTTTGGTTTCCCTACGTCATTAGAGATAAGACTACTAATTGAGATTAACAGAAACCACATTTCATTTCATTTATTTATTTTTTGCCCTCAGGGTCAAATGGCATTAGAGAAGGGAGTGGGTTGTTACAGAAAAGTAATTTAAGAACAGCCAGTACAGTTAATTAGTACAAATAAAGCTCCTATTACACAATGTTAGCTAATAAACCGCAGAACCTAATTATACATGTCGCCTAACCCATCAAATAAACATGCAATGTCAGCTAATGCATCATAAAACATGTGGTTATCAATAATAACAATGTGAGAGGGAAGTCTGTTGCACTCCTCTGGCGTACGAGGCAAAAATATATTAAAAAGTCTGAAGAAACAAATTAAAGTGCTATAAGCAAAAGCAAGTGTGATACAGCATTTTGGGTTCAGCAAGCAAGAAACATAGCGGCATTTGGTGAAATATCTATCAGTGATCTATCCATATCATTATCAACTGAAGAGCTAGAAAATCTTGTAACACACTGAGCCCATGCACACCATTTGTTTCATATTTGCTCTCGTAATGATTGCACCCCTGAATTCTGGCACCAAATAATTTTTTTTCCTATCGCGTAATGATTGCGCCCTTACTTTGCCGTCACGGCAATGGCAGTTGTGGCTGTTATGATGCCATATGTTGATAATTTTACAAGATAGTCACCATGCAAAACTGCGTTGAGGCACCTTGCTTTGTGCCATTTTGCCATGAATGCGATATACAAGCTGAACTGCAGATTCAGTATGGAATTGCATGTGTACAACATTTTTCAGCGTCGCAATGACCAGCTCGTCTGGTCTTTGCAATAAATGCTGCCTCACTGTCACAGCATATCATCAGATCAGGGCTGCGCTCACCTCTCCGTAAGCTACCATGCAATTCCCTTTTCAAACTTGTCAAAATGAATGGTGGTTATCTTCTGTTTGCAATCATGTAGTTATCCAACAAAAAAAATGGCAGATCGGCTTTCTTCCCATGTTAACAGACAAACACTCTGCCGAAGGTGTCAATGCACAAACTGCCGTAATGCATAGATCACAAATTTCGTTAGCCTTGCCTTTATCAATATATTGTTCTTTTCATGCTTTGCAATGCAGCCACTTTCGCGTCGTTTGCACTTAAATTACTATTTCGGGCTCAGCGGACCTTCAGCTAAATTGCTCTGATATGGAGTACATAAAAGGCAGCACAGATAAAGGCACTGAAGTTGCAAAAAAAAAAAAAGCCAGTCCCCCCTCCCCTCCACCTTTCTGGGATCCTGCGTGTGTGCACTGTGCTTTCCATGGAATAATCCATGCGAAACAAAGTGAATGCATGCTTCAATACAATGACAGGCCTTCTCCACCAAGATTTCTCGGCTATGTTCGCAGCGATTGTAAAAATTCAGACCTGCTACAATTGAACCCCTTTATAAGAGGCATGCTCCGGGCAGCAATTATTGCCTTTTATATGAGGTGTCTGTTATAAGCAGGGTACCACGTATGCATTTTCTTATCAACCCGTATTTTACTGTAGGCACACTGGTGTCTCTTATACCCATTTGTCTCTTATATCAGTGCCTCTTATAAAGGGGTTCGACTGTACTTGATTCTCTCCCCCCACAAGTCTCGACCAATTTTTCAGGAACTAAAGCATTGTCCATTAGGTCAGTAAATGTGTTAATCAGTATCTGTTATGACTTTCCCGTTTTCTTTATGTTTGCTTCGCAATGTTCACATGTCTTGAGACGTCTTGAGTATGGGTGTGTAAATAAAAAAATGTAACAGAAATTCCGACTCTATTAATACTCTATCAGTGTGTAACCATTCTTTGGCTCACCTGTTCCTTTGCTTCTGCTTACTTTTTTTTCTAGCTTGTGCATATGTACCTGCCTAAAGTTGTCAGTCATGCACATTTCAGATGTAATAACTTTCCAATATAGATGTTTCCCACATATTTTCCATGGAGTCGTGTGCGTTCGCACACAATATTTACTTTTTAAAGTCATTTTTTTCTTTTTTAAGGACTACCATAATGTTGCCAGTTAAGCGGGCTTTCAGTGTTCTAGTGTCATAAACTGTCCAGTGATTAAATTCTTTACCAATTACAAGGCGTCACAGGACAAGATTCTGCTTTTGCCACATCTCATTTCATTAAGCTTGCATTTCTTTGTCAACACTGAAGGCACATCTGAACTCTTCAATGCAATCGTAAAAGCTGTCGCAGCCAGTTTTCTTCTATTTCTCATCCCCCCTATTCTCGTTTCATTGCTAGTTTCTCTTTGTTTGTATGCGCGCAGCACAACTTTGACAAGGTGACAGCAGTGTCACCAATTTTTTGGGGAGATGATTTTACCTTTACGACCCCTTCAAAGCAATTGTATCAAGTTAGCCAAAACCCTGTCATATCCTCTATGACAGGGGTCAGCAACCTGCAGCCCACAAGGCAGTATTATGCGGCCCCTGGTCCGACATCAGAACCCATCCCCTCCTCTTGTCACTTCCTATGTGAAGGCTATCTGAAGGACATTTTTGACCTCAAATAGGGCTTGGACTTGTAACCTATGTTTGTAAATTGCAACCTTGTGACATGTGTGCAGAAAATAAAGATGATTTCTATTCCAATTTAGTATAGTATTGCCGATTGCCAACTTTTTTCTCTTTGCTGCCAACACCCCCCCCCCCCCCCGTTTTGCCGTGCGGCCCATGTCGGCGTCATGCAAAGTGGCCCTTTGCCTAGAAAAGGTTGCCGACCCCTTCTCCATGGTGTCATGTGACAGTCTTTGTGGAGGGCACTAGCCAAACAATGCTCATGCATTAATAAACCTGCATTTCGAAGTCGGCGAAGTGTGCTGTCTAATGGGCCCTTCAGGTGTGGCCATCATTCTGACTGCACTAAAACAAAGGTGCTGTACCAACCATGCTGCACTAGCGTTTTGCTGTTGTCTTTCAGTGAATCAGACCTTGGTTGAACTTGAAGGTCATATTCGTGCAGGGAGGCATTTTCTCGTTTTGTACTGGGAAGAGTAGAGTTATCACTCTAACAGAAAACTTGCACTGTTCTCCTTCATACGCAATGGCACCGTGGTGGCTTGAAAGGTGCCGAGAGGGTAGTTTCAAGGAATCCATAGTGGGTGGGGGTGCAAGGAGACTCACGGCGCACTCTTGCATCTCCTGCTCCTTGGTGGTGAGCCGCATGACCAGCACATTCTCTCGCCGTGTGGCCTCCAGCTGCTGCTGCTTCAGCTTCTCCTCAGACTCACGGAGGCTCACCAGCTCCTCTGCAAATCAAGCACAACAGAACTACTGTCAGCTTCAAACTGATGGGGCACTGGTGGTGGTAATGGTCTGTAGTGCAGTACCAGGCCACCACCTCACACACGATGCCTACAACTACAGTACTGCCCCCAGTCTCAAGCAGCTGCGGGACACCTGACATCAGCAGTGGTCAAAATCGTAACACAGTGAACGTACAAGCTAATGGACCCAGATAGACCACCAGTGGAAGCTGAATCTGACAATGTCAAACACACATGACTGCTCCAGCGAGGCTGGGCTTGTGGAGCTACTTGGAGCACATAGAAGGCTTTGACTGGGATATTATTGGCCTTAGTGAAGCTAGAAGAACTGGTGGAGCATACACAATGCTGACTAATAGGCACGTACTCTGTCACAGAGGGCTCCCTAAGGGTGCCCTGAAAATTAAACAGGAGATACAAGGGTGCGCTGCAATAACCGGCCATAATGAAGTTGAACCTCTTTGTAAGATACAAGCACCGGGGTGCATTTCTTGTCTCTTACGTGAGGTGTGTCTAATAAGCAGGGTATCCTGCTCTCGTTTTCTGATCAACCCTTATTTCGATGCAGGCACACTGCTGTCTCTTATACCCATTTGTCTCTTGCATCAGTGTCTCTCATGGGGAGATGCTTGTTTTTGGTACTTCTGGTGCTCGAATCTGTATGAAATTTTGCCTACATTTTCTCTAAGATGTGAGGAGTGCAGTTATCTCCTCCAAATCTCAATATTATTTATGTATATCACAAAATTTGCAAGTAAACATTTATTGGGGTCTGGGTAATATGGACTTCCAATGTGTGAATTTTTCACGTCTAATAAATATATTGTATGCACTTTCTGGTTAGTTTTTCGGCACTCTGCAGTTAAATTGAAGCAATACGAGCCATCACTGGTAAAAAAAATATAGAAGTTTAAGGAACGAAAAAGGGGGGGCACAAGGCCTATGTTTTAAACTTTTGTCAAGGTGCAGAATGAAATTCAGGCAACTTGCAAGAAAACTAATAATATATTTGAAATAAGCATAAAACTCTCTACAAGTAGCCTTAGTCTCCTTGCTCTAGGGTGAATATTAAAAAAAAAAAAGAAGTGTCTTCGAGTAGCACCTCCTCTTATAAAGAGGTTCAACAGTACTACGAGAAGGTGGTCCTAGCAATGCAAAAGGCACAAACCCAGTACACTACAAGCATGGGCAACTTCAATGCGAAAGTAGGAATAAAACTGAACGGGGAAGAAACAATCGGTAGCTATGGTACATTAAGTATAACAGGGGAGAGATGTTAGTGGAATTCGCAGAACAAAATCAACGCTGCATAATGAACACCTTCTTTTAAAAGCATATAAACAGGAAGTGCACATGAAAAAGCCCTAACACAGAAACAAGGAACGAAATAGACTTCGTAACGTGCAGGGATGTAGGCATAATACAAGACACAGAGGTAGTGAGGAGGATGAGCAGCAGCAGCTATCATGGGTTGGTGAGAGCGAAAATCACACTCAACCGACAGAAAGTGAGAATTAAAATCCCTAAAAGTAGGCCAACCTAGATGTGCTCAGCATATAGAGGAATTTAAGATGGTACTTGAGAACAAATGGAATACTTTAGAAGAAGAAAATGAAGACATACAGGATATAAACTACACTGTACCTAGAGTAATTTCTGAAGCAACCACTTGAATTTGGAGGCAAAGCACCACGACAAGAAGTAAGCAAGCTCTCTCTCAAACCACTAAAAACTTAATAAAGAAATGACAACAGGTGAAAGCAACTGCCTCGGGAGATAAAGCTGTCAAAGCTAATCGACTAAAGTAAACTCAGTGACACACAATACTATAATGAAGAAAAGATGTGTAAGTTTAAGGGCTCGTTTGCTTTTTGTTAAATACAATAATAATGAGATTAACAGACAATGATTCTCATTATTATTGTATTTAACAAAAAGCGGAGCGATGGAATTAAGAAGTTTTCAGGCATAAAATGGAATAAGTTTGTACAGGACATGGTGGATTGGAGATTGTTGGGAGCAGCTTTCATCCTGCAGTGGATAGGCTGATGATTATGGTGATACTGATGAGCTATTTGTTCAATTAAATCCCAGAAATAGTGATAAGAAAGGCCCTGCAGTTAAATTCACGATACTAAATGCTCGTTGAGGAGAGCTACAAGGTGGGCTAGTTGGTGTTGTTTCATCTTCAATGGGGCGCTTAGTGAACACAAACGACAAAAAGAAGGTGTCCCAATCGGGTCTTGCGTTGCACCAGTTTTATCAGATTTGTTTTTGGCAGTGGGTAACCGTGAGATTTCGGATAGTCTGCGCGAAATGGGCATTGTCGCATGTTTCCGATACGTCGATGACTATTTAATTTGCACCAATAGAACCAAGAAAGACACATTTACTCCGTAGAGTGTCGTTAAGTTATTTGAAAGGGCACATAAAGGGTTGGAATTCACATTTGAACTCCCAGTGGAAGGTAGATTGCAGTTCCTAGACTTGGAAATCGTAATGGGGGATCAACACACCTGTTGGTCGTACAAAGAAAGGGCTCCTTCCTTTCCATTCGGGGCATTCAAAAATTATTAAAAGAGGAATCGCTACGACGTGCCTGAAGCAAGCCCTTGCGAAATCATGCCACCACAGGGTAGAAGAAAGCGTAGCAACCCAGATTAAGCGACTTCAGAGCAGTGGCTATCCGAAGGGAATGATTACACAAATTTGTGAAAAGCAGATAGGAGAACTAAAACGTGACCCTAACTTAGCTAAAGTACCTATAGATAAAAGCAAAAGGCCTGTCGTTTTGCCATACGTACACAATCTTTCACATAGAATGAGGAAAATTGCCGCGCGTCACGAATGTTAACGTAATATTTTCAGCTCCGCAAAAGCTGAGAGGCCTGTGCAAAAAAGTCAATACAGGTCTAATGAACCAAAAGCCAATTTGCGATGTTAAGCACAGAGACAGGTTCGTAGAGTGCACAAAAGGGGTGGTATACAAGATACCGTTATCGTGGTAGGTCGTACGTCGGACAGACGGGACGATGCCTTAATCTAAGGCTGAAAGAGCATCGGTACGCCTGCCAGCAGCTAGCAGCCGCTAGTAACTTAGCGGCACATTGTAAGAAATGTTCCATGCAAGGCCTTCTTCGAAAGAACAGCTGTTGTAGCTCGCTCAGAAGAAAAAAACGGTCAGAGAAATTATCGAGACATTGAAAATTATGGAAGAGGGTGAGGAAGCCTGTGTTAGTGCCCCGTCTATCGTTCTTACAGCGGCTGAGGTAGATTTTGCGAATACTACAAGCTAATTTTGTCTCGATCTTGCTTCTTCGGATCTCGTCCCTTTATCAGACTCCCCTTTCTTTCGTCCCCCCCTTGCCCACTCTCTCCCGCCCTTTATTTGAGCATCTGCGCATGCTCGTGTGACACACCCCTTTCTTGGGGCTACGTTTTTTTCAGACAATAAACCAGTTGGCAATTGCGCTCGTTGCCTTATGTCCTGGTTCTTTTTCGTTTGTGTCGTTTGTGTTCACTAAGCGCCCCATTGAAGATGAACTAAATGCTCAGCAGAGCACTGCCCAGTGTTAGCACTATAAGAACATTTCATGGTGGCCACCCTGTGCTACCAAACAAAAATAGTGCCTTTGTGAGCCCAGAAATTGCCCAGTCAAGTTGACAATTGGAGAAGGCGAAACATGAGCCAGTCAACAGCATGCGTGTGCCCTACTTTGTTGTGTTGCTTCGAAAGTGTTCACATCAATAGATAGAGAATCTTAGGATCATCTTATACATCACTATGACCTCCACGGTCAGCTAGAATGAAATATCTTGCCTAGCAGTGGTTAACTATTTCAACACAAGCACTAAGCAACACGTGATACGGAATACATTATCTGAGCCCTTATACGACCTGAAATGTAACAGTGGGCTGCAATTTGAAGTAGAGTTCCCTAGCCGCCTGTAGTCATGTTACAAATTCTCTGTGTGGTCAAGCTTTGGGCCGATTCACCACTTCACTGTTCCAAACAATGGAATTAAAAATATACTCTTTCCTGTTCTCTAACCAAGTGTGTTAATTGTTGGTGATTACAGAAGATAGCTGGCACGGAAAGCTGAAGAAATACAGTGACCTTTTCAATGTACTCTGGTAGGTTTTCAGTGCCTTCGTGAATGGTTACTCATCTAATAAGTTGAGGCACGTTAGAAACAGTTTGATCTGAATGACTCCCAATGCATTTATTAGATGTCTTGGTGCTCCTACCATGACTGGAGACGGTGGGTACGCTCGTGTAAAATTATTAGGTACTAATTCCCAGACACGACACTGCCTGCTTACACTGGTGGGCTTCACTGCAGCACAAACATTCATTGTCAAAAGAAGTCATGTACGCTTTGCCAAACACCCCGATGCACTGTGGTGCGGTTGACTACAGCAAACCGTTCTAAACTGAAGCACATCTATGAGGTCATTTCCCATACAGAAACGGAGTTGTGCACCTATGGCATATACCTATTCAACGAAGGCATGGCACTGTTCACTAGGTTTGAACCACTCTCAGCATAGTATGGTGTAACTGGCACAGCCATTCTACTATTGGTGGTGGAAACACCATGTATGTTTCATGTGTACCATAACATCTTCACAGGGTGCTTTTGCAAGAAATGGACGATGTATACTATAATAGAAAGGGGCACTCACGATTGCTGGCTGCCGAGCTCCCAGCCTGGCTCTCCAGATACTCTACGTAGCTCTCCTGCTCCTTCCACCTGCAATTACAAACAGCATTTTCAGACGCATGCTTTTATGCATGGCTTGTGTAAAGCTGGCTTGGCACACTGATATGGTATTTGGATTTACCGAGAGAAGGTGCTAGTTAATATAAACACGAAAAAAAAAAAAAAAAAAGACAGTTCCACGCCAGTGCAATCTGAGTGAACAGCAGAGCTGGCAAGCAAGAACCACCACTTGGAGAACACAGACTTTCTTTAACCTTTCTTGATCATCATCTTCCTTTCCCCCCTGATCCTCACTTCTCTTTGACATGGTTATGCCATGCCTCTCCCCTCCTCCTTTACTTCCATTTCTCACCCCATTGCTACACTACACTATACGTGGATATGCTATGCTAGGAGCTGCTTGGCACACACCGCTTTATGCTGGTCACGCCAACTGGTGGAACGAAAGCTTAAACAGCTCCGCAGTTGAAAAGCAGAGCCATTTTTTTAATGTGCCAGCATTCTCATAATTCACTGTCACCAAAATGTGGGATTTTTGGTAAAAGTGCAAGTCATATTTAAAACAAGTGCAAGATGCCCAAGAACCATAAATAACACAGACCACAAGCAAATGGGGCGACCGTGCTAATTTGGTAAAAGGCAGAAACAGAGGTGCCCTTCCTCATTGAATTGGCGGGAAGAAGGTGAGGGTCCCACAGCCCTTGCGGAAAGCTGATGGGGCTTCTCAAGGGCAGCAAATTTTAGAAGAGCTGTCGTTTGTGATTACTACTTTCTGTTCACGGTAGGGTTAGGCTGCTTTTTAGAAAATTTATGGCCAGGCCATATGATCGAAAGGATTCGTCACAATTCAGCGGTCTCACGGTCAAATTGACAGAGTTTACAGGTGCATGACAAGTGTCATTAGCTGCAGCTTGTCCCAGCTACGATGGTTCGGCTATTATGAACGTGTATGCCCAGCCACCACAGCAAGTTATCATATGAAATACCACCATTCAGCTTAGTCTCCCAAAATGGACAATGCCCCCCAAGTGATGGCAAACTCAGAAACTGATCCAGCGTCACAGTTGGGTTGAGATTAGTGGTGCAAGCATGGCTAAGGCCATGGGCGTCAGGAGGGGGGGTGCAAAAGTGGTCCTTGCACACCCTTGTCTTGTGTCTCATGCTCCTTGGAGCATCAGAGCACATAAGACTATTCACCCATTCTTTCTGTGAAAAAAGCAAAAAATGCACCCTCTGATTGACAATGCATAATTCAGTCCGGCAGGGTGAATCCGAGGGTGCCATATATGTGAAGCTGGAGCTAAAGGGGTGTGTTGCTTCCACAAGGCGGCCAGGTCAAACACCCAGTGTCGGCTCACCTCAGGTATGGCTCAGCCAAGCCCTAGCTAACGGAGGGAGTCAAAATCCTTCCCGTTATATTGGATCCGTGGTCCCGCTACGTACTAAACCCCTGCCCTTGCAGAAGCCCATGCAAGGGGTCCTCACAGGATTTGAGAACTTCGGGACCTTTCTCGAGGAGAGGAAGTATGGGTAACTGACACTCAGTGCTCTGTGCAAGTTCTCAGTTAAAGCCCACGAGCAAAGACAACGGTGAAGCATTGCTTTTGAAGGCAAAGTATTGATTGAAAAGAGGTTCAGCGCCACTGTGAATACATCCTGAGAACACAGATCAATGATGACGAACTTGCCAACAGTGTCGAACGCATCTTGCTATGGCACCAATCGCAATAAAATGCAGCGGAACTGAGAACTGAAGTATGAACCCCATGCAAGCAATTTGAGCACATAACAGTGACAAGCAACTCGACAGAGATCAATGTCAAAGTCTTTTTTTTTTTTCTTTTTTTTTGCTGGCGAAACCTCATAGAAACAACGACTGTAGGTACCACGAAGAGGTGGCAGCACAATAAGGCTTTGCCATCTGCTGCAGCTCAGTCGAAAAGGGTGGGTGTTGTGCGAAGACCCACACTTTATGCTGCAATCTGCCCCTTGAGTGCATTAGCTGCTGCCGACACTTGGGCCAAGACTTGTTCGCATTCATTGCCCAAAGGGCAATATCGGGGATCAAGCAATATCGGGGATCGTGCAATATCGGGGATCAAGCAGCCATAAACATTGCTGCTAGAACTTCAAACTTTGCAAAGCTAATCCTAGGGAGTGTTGAACATATTAGCACATCCTGCCATTAAAGTATTGTACTCCATCTCTAGATGCAGCAATACCTCTGTAGCGCTATCATCGTCATCATTTTAACAGCCACCGCGCCGCGCCTCTCGTGCAGCTCATGCGGAGCTCGAGCCGCGAGACAGTTCACGCGCCTGGCGGGTTCACGCGCCTGGCGGAACTGGACGCCGGCAGTTGCCGCCGCTCCGTTTGGCCTTCGCTCAATAAAGTAGCGAGACAGCGGCACGGCCACGTTGGCTGCCTTCACGACGACGTCTCTCGTCTCTGTCCATCGCTACACCTCTGTTGTTAGACAGAAAGGCACTGTTGTGCACAAGCAAACCATAATATAAATAAAAAGTGCACACAGCTAAGAGAAAGGAATGCTTCACTGCTGCTCATGGAGGTGGACTGATGACAAGTGTGATGGAAATTTCAGAAATGCAAGTACAGTCGAACCCCTTTAGAAGAGACACTGATATAAGAGACAAATGGGTATAAGAGACACCAGTGTGCCTACAATAAAATACGGGTTGATAAGAAAAAGCATAGGTGGTACCCTGCTTATAACAGACACCTCATATAAAAGGCAATAATTGCTGCCTGGAGCATGCCTCTTATAAAGGGGTTCAACTGTATATAATCAAAAATGCAATGGAAAAGCCACAGTTACCGGCAGCTACTGATACAACAGTTAAAGCAATACGACATAATGTGATGAAGAATAAACATATTGCTTATTGATGTGAAGTAGCACACACTAAACAAGGGCAAATGTCTCAACCCTGCAAATTGTATACCTGGAACTATGCTTTGCTGTGCAAGCATGTGGCCTGCTTACACCACGTAGCTTTGGCACTGCTGAATGGTAGTGGCGAGATGTAATATAGTATGCAGAGCTGTGTGAAACCGTCACTTTTAAAATGTTTGTTCTATGAGCCTACCCCGGAAATTTCATTCAGGTATATGGATAAACAATCAAGTTGATGTTCAAAGGCGGCTTCCCCTAGAGGAGGTCTTAATCATTCATTAACCCTTCCCAGTGATGTGATGACCAGAGCCATTTTGGCACAGCTTCTGGAGCAACTAAAATCTCACTTTGGAGCAGCATAACAACTGTTTGGAGCAGTCACTTGCCACACATTTTCAGCCGCAAACATATGTCTCTAAGCTGGAGCTGTTGCACCACATGTCAAAGGAAATCCGTTTATGAACGCGTACATGCATGTTCACTTGGAGTACTCCTAAACATGAAATTAGGCCACCGCTTTCAGATTTTTTGTAGACATCCCCAAGTCTGCTCAAGCCACCTAACACTTCCCATGAATTAACTTGGTATTTGTAAATGACTCTGGCTTTCCCTGGTGCTTTAGTTACAATAAGGGAAGCACAATCTGTGTAAATTGTTCATGCATTCTATTTACTTTCCAAAAAAGATCTGATTACAATAGTGCTTTTAGTATAACCAAGTCCTTCATTGTGTGGAGAAGTGTCTGCTGTCGTTCTTTATGTGCAGAATCGTTAGGGTCCTGGTTAATGAGCGGTTCATAAGGAGCAGGGTTTAGTAACTGGTCCTTTCTTCCTATTATTCAATGTGTGCTCGACAAAATTTACGGTGCTGGGGGAGGCAGGTATATATTTACATTTGACAAGCTGTTTGACATGTACAGTTGCCGAGGTCGAGAAGCCCAGCCAAGATATACCGGAATAGTGGGACACCACGCCTTCTCAGCGACTTCTCAGTCAAGAAAGACTGCCGTCCAAGAACAACTAGGTCATAACTACTTTTTCTCTGACTGTATCCACAACAGTTGGAAACTATTTTATTGGACTCAATTATGTTATCTCACAGTATGGTCTAGCAGTAATAAAAAAGTAACGCTGTAGTTGGTATTGTTTGGAAGGCTTGTGCCCAGCAACTGCTTCAACTACCTCGCACTTCCCTCTCTACTCCGATGACCACTCGAAATTACAGAGGTAACCGATGGATTTCAAGCGCCTGCCGTCATGTTTCCCACCGAAAGAACGTAAAAACGACGTCTTGGCGCATGCTTGGCGCAAATAATGAAATTTTTGCCAAGATGTAGCAGGATGTAGCAGGTTTCACCTCTTGGCGCAGTTTGCCGCAATTGGCGCAGCTATCATATCACTGCCTTCCGCTCCCGTTGATGAGTCCAGTCGTCATGAGATTTTGTAGCAAAATGACCGATGACGACAACCGTAAAATCCCGAGCAAGTGCCCCCTTCCCCTTTTCGCTACTCTTGAAATATGCGCCACTGACCGAAAAAGCGGCCCCCCCTCCCCTCGTCATTTTTTTTTTTCAGCCTCTCCTCCCCTACAGAATTCTGCAGCACCGGTTCCTAGGAACCCAAGCTCTGAGAGTCTTTAAATAAGTGCACGATTTCTTAGTGCTTTTACAGAGTGGTGCCTCAGGGCTGCATGCTGAGTTGTCACAAACTGCCTGAACCTTTGAAGAACGCCTTCACACCTTTTCAGAAGACATGAAATTTCACACGAGGACACCCTCGGGTTATGTCAAAACACTAAATGTGTGCATATTCAATAAAGCATTTTATCAGAAGCACAGGTGTGCATTCTTCTCAGAGGCTCTTCTGCCGCCATCTTAAATTTTGGTCTGCAACCGAGCAAGGGCCTCCACCAAATTCCTGTCCTATTATCTTTCACCATGGGAGGGGCACTTGCTTGGGATTTTACGGTATACTCATCCAACAAAAACTTGGCCCACATGGAACCAATAACGACTACACTGGTCATACTTGCGTTTCCTGATGCTTGACGGACATAGTACTTGTCCATGTTGTGCCAATGGTGTCTCGGCTTTCATTTTAGTGCCATCTCTCATTGTAATGCCATGTGGTGAAGCCACCTTCGAGCTACGCCTTTTTTACTCGATTAGTGTAATAACGGAACCCCACAGAATTGAAATAATGGCACCGTTTTATTCAGGAAGGAAAAAAAAGAAAGGCTCTACAAATTTTGAGAAAAAAAATTTCCAGTAAATTTGGTACAATTTTCTTCTTTTTTCCCAGGTAGGGAAAAGGTTAAAATGTTGCGACCCAAGGCACAATATGTTTCATCATCTATATTGGTGTGGCCACTGCGGTCATAAACAACTCTGCGGGATGTCCCGGCGATGCAGGCACAGAGTCAGTGCCGAACCACAGGTTCGCTTTTCTTGTTTCCTTTCATTCACTCAAGTTCTTCGCCATGTACTGCTCTCCTCTCTGTCACTCTCACCACTTCCGGTGCAGTGCAGGCACCCTGCTCAACTTCCCCTCTCTTGTTGAGTCAGAATAAGCTTGACATTGTTGGAGAAAAGCATTATGCCTCCTTCACAGAGGCTCCACAGTACCATGCACTTACAACGCGCTCCACTACTCAGGAAATGGGTGAAACAAGCGGTGGCTGTGCCATGATACTCACTTTGCAATGAGTTCCTCCTTGGACAGCCGCTCCAGCTCATCTTTGGGCAGCTGCACCTGAGTGGACACACAGACAGAGAGTTCACACGATGAGCCAAAAGAGAAAAACTTGGCCAAAGCTTTAACTATATTTTGCTACCCCTGCCCAACTTAAAATGGCACATGCATCACACAATGTGTTTGCAGCACAGGCCAAGAGAAATTTCAAGTGGAAGAGCTACAGCTGACCATGCTCAACAAGTATGCACAACTGGCATTATGAAATGCCTAATGGAAGATGAAGACCCATAGCGTTTTTTTGTGCAAGGGCCATGGCCAAAAAGCGCGATTACAATTACTGGCCTATGCACTGGTTTTTCTTTTTTTTTTCAACTGAGGAATGAATTCATACAGTCGATGTAACATGGCTATCTTGGCCTAAAAATATCTGCTGTGACTGGCAAAAAGTATACATCTACTTAAATAGCATCTAAATAACAACCAAAAAGTTCTGCTGCAGTAGCACTTGTACAACAGGAGAGCCCCTGAACACAAGGGATGGGAGGTACGTGCTCTTTAGGACTGATGACGTTGAAGCTGCAGCCTCCGATTGGCGGCTGCAATGTATCAGAGCTACATCAGCTCTGATGCAAACCCTACAGACTACTTCCCGTTTCCAAAGCTCAAGGGAAGCCTGAAAGGCCACCATTTCAACAGTGTTCGCATCATCCAACAGGCTATCACAGAGTCTCTGAATCGGCGCACAGCAGCCAACTTTCGGGGAACCTTTGTAGCATGGGCCTTGCATTAGCAGCGCTGTATCAAAACCCATGGGAAAATCATTTTGAAGAATTTTCATCACACACACCGACTGGATCAACAAATCCTTTTTTCCAAACCATTCTCGTTATTTTATGAACAAACTCTGTAGACATGTTCTGCACAGATGCATGGACCAGTCGTTTGACTCGGCATACAAGCTTTCCACGGGGCTTGTCCTAAGAGCACCTCTTACCAGGTGCATGTGGAGGATGCAGACTACGTTGAGAGCACTGTCTGTTGCAAAATATACACATACAACAGTTGTTGAGATGCAAGTGCATTACCCTTTTATACAGGCAAAGTAGAGACACCTCCTGTCGCTGCCTCTGGTTGTTTGAGACAACAGCCTGAGCAGATTTCAGTCTTCATGCATTTCACTTTCAGATGTTTGAAATATGGCCCAGTAGTAAGTTTAGTGTCTCACATAATACCTAAAAATTTGCGCTCGACACAGTCAGTCTTCCTCCCTTCAGCTCACAGGTTCTGGCAACACACCTCATTTCTGTGAGACGAGGACATGTGCACGCCGCTTTTTTTCTCCAGGATTCAAAGGGTTCAAACCATTTTTCGCATGCCCACTTTGACTGCTTAAGCCTAACTGTCGCTCGCCGATAGCAAGATTGCATGTTCTGTAACCTACCCCTTCATGATCTACATAAAATGAGTGAAAGAGCAAGAAAGGTTTAGCAGTGTGTAATCCATTCATTTTGACAATAAAGAGTGTGCAACTCAACACATCTCCCGCATCTTCCTGTGGTATACTCATCTCCTGCGTGAAAGGTAGTGACGGTACACCATGAACTCTGACACAATGTCCCATGCCGTCCAGCAACACCCATTCCAGGAGGTTGCAAAGGATTCCAAAGCGTCATGTAATGTCATATGTCTCGTGGACACGGAGAAGCAGCAATGTAGGCATCCAAGATATATGTTTCTGTGCAAGCAAGCCGTTCAGTTGATATGAATTCTTTAAAACGGCTTTGGTGAGAGTAACATTCTTTGCAGAATTTTGAAGCAATATAAGATGAAGTATTATACATACCGTATTTACACGAATGTAAGTCAACTCCAATGTAGGTCGACCCCCCCCAAAAATCGCTCAGGCAAAAAAAAAGAAAAAAAAGAAAAAAAAAAACAATGCTGTACTTTTGGTTTCGATTCCAAGTCGACCCCCCCAACATTGGATTGTCAAATTCGAAAAAAATGGGTCGACCTATATACGTGTAAATACGGTACGTCCAACCGTACCTTTTTTCTAGAAATTACAAATTCATCATGCGGTGCAGACATAAAGTGAGGTTTGTGTGTGCGTAAAGTATGAAACAGTGGTTCAAAATGCTTTCACAATGAGCTTTGGAAAGAAGGCAAGCTTGAAAATAGTAGCCCTGAATAACAGCGCATTGAAGGATATACCATGAACATTTTTTCATAAATTCTGGCTTACTCATGCATAAGCACACCGAATGTCCACTCAGTTAAAAAGATGAAAACCCAGCATGTACTCAGGAGTGTAAGTTCTGCCAAAATAAACTTACAAGTAAGCTGAAGGTGTCAAGAAACTTCAAGACTTACTTGCAGAAACTGCAACTATGTGGTCAGATGTGACTTCAGAAATTTCAAGTCCTGAGTTAGACCGCATCTTATTTCCGATAACTTTCAACGTGAAGGTAAGCAGGTATCTGACAACCATTTTAAATATTTCTTAGTTCAACAAGTGGATCCCTGCAGCAATCCAGTAGTAGAAGATCCAGCAGTGGTTATGATAATCTCTCCGTTCTTTCCTTTCTTTTTTCAATGCATTAGTTCACAAACTTTCTTCACACCCACCTGCTGTGCTGACGATTTCTCTTCAATAGCATAGTCAAGACAAAAAAATTAAGATTTAAGCAATTCCTTTGGTTCTGAGCTTATGCACTGCAACAGCAGGACTTCACACCAACCTGATTTGCATTATCTTCCCAATAAGTTGCTTCATACCCACTATGTGAGATTTTGTAAGTTAAATATTGCAGATAAGCTGGGGTGAACCATTTGGAAATAAGTGAATGTGCATGTTATGTATCGTGTTATTGCTCGGGTGAGCTGGATTATTGCAAGTGACAACATTCACGGCTATGACGTTGATCTCTGCCCAACTCTGTCACCACTGAAAAATCCTTAGACATCCAGTGCTCATCATCAGGTCAAAATTGAAGCTCCCTATCGTCATTGCAATGTGCACATACTTTGAGCAGCTGATGCTATGTCAGCAGGTGTCAACGAGGAATTGCATGCAAACACTGCCATCTTGCACCAGACAAGTACCCTGCAATGCATGCAACATAAGCCTGTCCAGTACAGTAATGCCTCATCCCGACTTCCGAAATTTGTGCATGGGCACCACCGATCTCGGGGTCCGTTTGCTGCACATCACTTAGCAGCAATTGCCCGGAAGTGTTGTTCAGCAATAGCCTTGTGGTTAGTAACCTCGGCTCCCAAGTATCATGTCTCACTGGCATGGGTTCCAATTCCGCCGTTTTCTTCGCACTCTGGCATTGGCGAAGCTGCATGGGCACGGACAACATGCTCTGATGACGACAAAAGTGGCTGTCCTGTGCTGTCTGCGACAATGGTCATTGTCAAACAAATTGGAGGGGCACAAGGTAAGTCCCACTTCAAGCACTCAGCTGTTGTCGCAGTATGATAGTATGATGACATCTAAGCAGAACACATAAGTAGAACCAGTAAAGCTTCTCATTGGCATTGCGCTTCCAGTTCTCACACTGATTACACAATTTTACAGGCCAATCAACTTCCATAATAAATGCAAATAGTTCCAGTCAGCAATTTGAAGGGGACGAAATTTTTACTAGGGAAATTACATCATATTATTTCAATTCTGCCAGCATTCTTGAAAGGCATTCAATAAACAAATCACGGCACGGTAAAATAGCATTGTATTGTCAAGGGAACGCGATGAACTGTATCCACAAAAGAGGGAGTCTGTCATTCTTTCAAATGTGGCCGTGAAATTGCACAAACCAATAGGCATTAAATTAAACGGGAAAAATCTATCCAGTGTAATAAATTCAGTCTTTTCACAGTACAGATCATCCAGAAAAATCTGCCAGTATCTGGAGCTCAAGTCAATAGATGAGAAATTGACAAACACTCGTAGACAGTAGGGAGTGTCGTCAATCCACAGCAGAGGGCCGACTTCCTTGCATGTCACTTTTTTCAAGTGATTATAGTCTACGCAGAAGTGACAGCTGCCATCTTTCTTCTTTACTAGCACAACTGCAATGCCCATGAACTGCAAGATCTTTCATTGACATCTTTCATGAGAATTTTTTCAATCTCACATGGAATGACTTGTCACTCAGCATGGGACTTGTGATAAGAACGTAGTTGCATTGTGCCAACATCTACAGTGTTGATCCTGTGAGTGACAACTGACACACCACTGAAAGGGCAGTCGTCAAAGTCGAAGATGTCGTGGTGGGATGTGATATATGCCTGATATCAGCTGTCTGTGCTGGAAGGTGATCAGGGGCGATCTGTCAATGTCGCCAGTGGTTGGGCTCTGTGAGGAGGAAGATGGTGAAAAGGACGAAGAAGCGTCGGCAATTCATGAAGAAACAGCATATTTATCGATAGATGAGACGTTCGCTAGAGTCATGCCATCTGGGATAGGATGCTTACATCAGCTGAAGTTCAATATTGATAGAGGTGCTCAATTATTCGTAACAGTCAAAAATGTGTGAAGAACGACGACATTACCGGCCGATAGAACGTCTACAATAGGAGCCAACATGTAATCACCATTTGGAATCACAGAGAAAGACCTCAAGCTCCCATACATATGGACTTGAGGTGCTACGCGAGCGTAATCCACAGAACACAAACACGGGTGATGTGTGGTTGCAGCGTCAGAGTAATACGGTAGATCAAGCTGAACCAAGCCAGTTCTGCAATCAATAAGGACAGAATGGGTGGATAGAAAGTTCATGCAGAGGATGGGTTTGTGAGAGCACTTCTCGAGCACGGCAAGCAGTACAGTTGTGAAGAAGTCGGAACACATTCACGTGTGGAGCACATCCCAAGCACGGGAAACATTCTGCTGTCGGCAACCTGGATGAGTGGCACCGTGGGAAGCGTTAAAACTTTTTTAGGCAATGGCAAAGCTCCAATGCTGTCACTGATACATGGGCCCTTGTGTCCACAAGAGCAGCAACTAAGCTGTCCACTTTAACATCTATAAGGTTGAGTCTAGCCTGCATTATGGTGCGAGGATTTTGCAAGCGAGTCGTCGATGTCGTTGAACTGGTGACTATGCGGGCATGGTGAATGACAACACAGTGTGGAAGGAGCGATGTCACTGGTGGCCTGAAGTGACTCATGGTAAGGTTCGAAGCGTCCATAATCAATCTCTGGGTGATGGCTGTACGCATGCAATGCCTGATGGGACGGTCATTAGCAGTCCTCGGCTCTGCTGGATTGTGAAACACACCGGGAGCCTTGTATGTACAAGAGTGGGAGATGACGGTCGATCGGTTGGTAGGGAGCTGCGGTGCACACCGAGTCCAGGCTCACATTAGAAAGGCCTTGACAAAGGAGAGCATGTGTTGGTGGTACAATATCGGAGCAAGATCCACAGGCAGGTGCAGGCGGAAGCAGGAGACATAACACCAAGTCCACATTGCACTATCTTTGTATTGTGCTCTGCAGGTAGCGGTGCCTGTGGTGCAGGTACATCTTAGCACGACCGTGTTGATGCTATGTTCGGAAGTCGAGCTGATTGATGGGCAACACATCAACTTTTGGCAGCCTCAAAACACTACTTCTGTACGATGTGTCAAAATCCTTGCAGATTAGCGGATTCAACGCATCTGCCCAGTCTTTTGAGATATGCCCTTCTTTCTTGAGCTCCTTCATCCTGCCATCCGCTTCAGGGCAAGCACGTCCTTTGCATAGCACAGGTATTATTCCACCTGTACTTGCGTACAAGATGCCATCTTCTTCTTGGTCTTTGTACTTGCAAACTTGCCAAACAGGGCACGCATCTTTTTCTTGCACGCTTCCCAGCTTCTAATTTCAGCTTCGTGATCCCGGAACCACACTTTTGCTGTTCTTTTTAGGCAAACTAAGATGTTCACCAACATAATAGTGTAATCCAAGTGATCACTGTTACTTGTATGTTCATACAATGGCAGCCAGTCATCACTGTTGACATTGTACATCACGCAAAATGTGCCAGGGTCTTTTAGATGAGCAAGGAGAACCATTGTCATTGACACCACTCTTCTGCCATTGTGGATAAACCCAAGCGTCGGCCTCTGCGGAGCTCCAATGCACCATGTTGTTACCCAGCAGCTCCACCAAAATGCCTTGGGTTGAGAGTATTCAAAAGAAAGAAATATGTATTTAGAAAATATACACAGCTGCAGCCAAGATGGTGGAAGAGCAACAACTCTAGCTCTACTGCAGTTATCATTTTTATCTTGCACGAGCATGTTTCTTGTTTGTAATGGCTTCTAACAGCATTTCGATAAAACGAATTTGTTAGCCAACTTCCAACATGGTCTACAGAAACACAAGTACACTAAAGCAATTTTTGTAATGCAAGAGCGAACTATCCTGCAGGCATGCCACGATAAAAAAATTAGTTAGGGTTGTACACACAGACTTTTCCACAGCTTTCGACTGCGTAAATACTCATTATGCTGCCGGCATATGTATCTGTGGTAATGCCTTGTATTTCAGAGAATCTTACTGATCCCGTAGTTTGCAATATGCTGGGTTCTAGAAAGCCCAAAGTCCTGTGTTTAGAATGTTACAGCCAAAAGTGCCACAAGGGTATCTTAGGCGTGTGCTGGACATAGTGTATGTGAAGAAGGTACAAAAAAAATTCAGAAGTAAAATTTCTTTGACAACAGCGAGTCTAAAAATGCACTGAACACACACTTGTTTCTTTTCTTTTTTTAGTCATTTCAAATGTGAAGTAATGCACTGTGTGAAAGTGTCACTACCTATATTTGTATACCGAATGCGTGTCACTACAAATTGTATTATTGCATGCATTCGACACACCAGCTGACTTTTCCTGTTGTTTTGTTAGTACGTGAGCTCTCTTTTGTCATTCACGTGCATTGTACTGAAAATGTAACCACTCCACTCCTGCTCAAGGCCTGGAAATTCAGGCCAGAAGTATTCAATAAATAAATAAACATTAAGAGGGTGAGCTAGAAATTAACGAAGAAAACAGCACAAAAAGAATGCTCTGATGCAAACTATTCACAAACAAGCATTTTAAATCTGTTGTCTTATGAAGAGTGTGCGTAAGGTGCAGGCCCTTACAGCAATGAATTTAGTTTTCTCAGTTTCTGGGTCGCAACTCCTTAATCCCCGAATTTCACTTAAGATGAGCCCATGAGGCTTTGAAAGGTACAGAGCCCTGTGTTACACATACCAAAGCCACGTGCAACAAAAGTGTGTGAGTGGCTTGGTCTTTAATTTAGTGCCACTCAAAGAGCCATGGTCAACACACCAAAAAAACTTGCAAGATGAGAATGGCACCATTATATTTATGGGAATCAACTTTCTGATAAACGGAAGTACTGCCAGTCCTTCATGCAACTATAAATGCATTTCTGGGAGATTTCTACCAATTTGATCAAGCATCGAACAAAAAAGAATTATATGGGAACCCTTTATTCCTCTTGCGACAATGAACAGATGCATTTTCTTTTTAGGCCAGCGATTCTATGAACAGTTTCTTTATTCTACCTCTAAACTTGACAACACACTCATTTCAAGATTTCCTTCGCAAAATGTTAGCACGGGGCAGTCTACACTGCATCACTAGCACTTACAATGGTGAGAGCTACAAATATAAATAGAGAAGTTTCTCTTTTTTTTTCCCCCCTCCATACAAAATATCGATGTTGGCTCCTCACATACCTGAGAGCCATTTTGACCTCACGAGGTGAAAGGTACCAGGACGATGACACACACAAAAGTCACTTTCACATAAGCTTCACAAAGTAGCACTGTCCAAATGTGCCCAACGAATGTTCTTCAGAAGTCCTGTTCACACTTAGCACAAGAGAGTCTTCCTAAAGCAATCAACCCTTTAGAGCACACAAGCAACCCACAACGTACCTTTTCAGTCGCAGAAAAAATTTTTAAAGAGAAAGTGACACAAGCTTTCCAAGAGAATGAGAAGCAGCCTCGATAAATAAGTTAGCCATGACCCGATGAGTAGAAAACAATACGAATAATTTAAGAGATTTTAAATGCCCGAACCACAGTAGGATTGAGGTAGACTGCAGCAGGGGACTCCAGATTGGTTTCAACCACCTAGGGTTCCTCGACATTCACCTAAATCTTGGTACACGGGGTATTCTCACATTTCACTGATAAGTACACCATGTATGACGCAATTTGAAAGAAAGAACAACCACACATTCCTTTAAAGATTATTAGGCTCTGCAGAACAACAAACCCTTGCATCTGCAAAGCACTGGCCTGCACCATAAACTGAAAAATAAGTAGATGGGAGGATATTTCAGAAATGGGTGGATTTCCAATCACCTGACATGTGCGCTTGTTTGAATATGCACAGTACATACAGACTGCAAAGATTTTGAGAGTGCTGAACACATTGGTTGCTCCTGTGATGTGGGCCAAACACTGCAATGTTTAAGTCATAGGCTGAGCCAGCACAAGCTTAGAAATGGCAGTGTGTCACTTGTTGATTCACTGTTGAGATTCTGGGCTCTGTTCTTGCCAGAAGTGGATAGGATCAAATTGATACCATAGTAGGACGTATTAATGCTCAGCTAACTGCTTGAAACTTGCAAATCACATAAGCAGGCTACCAGGCACTGATTTGCAAAGAATGAGCACTCGAAAACAGAATGACCATTTAAGCAGCATTTGTTTCACTTGAAGACGACTGCATTTTGCGTATAAACATTGCCGATTCCCCTGCCCAATTTCTGTTCCAAGTGGTGCCTGATGTGTGTGTCGTCTTGGCGCCTTTCACCTCCGAACATGGTCGCACTGAACGCAGGCAGCTGCGTTTCCTAGCGTTACCGAAAGTCGATCGTGCCGGCACGCGACTGAGCATGCCAGATGCTCAACGATAACATCAGGAAAGGAGTCAGAACTTACCCGCTGAGGAGGCGGCTGTGTTTCCGAACCTACCATGCTCATTTAGTCCTCTGCAAAACAACAAAACCGCAAGTGTAATGCCCACACCAGCACCGATCGAAAGTGCCCGTGGTGTCACACATTACACACTCACGTAAAACGCAACAAGTTCCTGGAAGCGAGGCATTCATTGTGCCACATGAAAACCAACGCGTGACAAAGTTTTGGCAGCAGCTTATAAGCTGCGGCTTGCACAGAGGTTCGTTCGGTCAAAGTGCTTTTTCGGACACTACGTATACTGGCCAGAAATGGAACGCGGCGACAATGGGCTAAGCGCATATAGATCTACATCGAGCAAACACTGCAGTTCAGCGAGAGTTTTGTGCCTGCCCTGGGCGTAAAGCTGTCCTGCGGGGGGATAAGCGTATGTCCGATGGCAGTTTCCTTGGCAACCGCCCGGAAGGCATGCGATCCACGAGAAGCCGCCGCTGTTGGGGGGTGCTTGCATGGACGACTCGCAGTCGGGCAGTCGACGGCGCATTAAGCACTGGGCGCGACGGGGCCTGCCGGACGGGCCCCATAAGCGCCGAAAACGTTATGTTCACCTCAGCAAAGCGATTGACAAGTTCGACATGGAGGTCCCAAAATAGTGCCGAGCCAAACCTCTCTTTAGGCCTAGTAAACGCTTCGGAAACAAGTCAAACGTGGGAGTACTTGTCCAGGGCAGAGGTGCTGCCGACGGGGACGCCGAAACCGCTGCTCGATGAGGACTCACTACTCGGGCCCTTGGCCTTGAGCACGACGTTAACGCTGGTAGCAGCGCGCTTGCACTTTCGACGCCATTACGCCATTGCGGCCATCTTCAGTGTTGCTGGCTGGCTTCCGAGGGCGAAGAAGGATTTCCCCAAATATTCCCCGCATATCCCGAGAGTTTCCCTGTTGACTACTCGGCCAAATCGAGGTGCCTCAAATACGTTGCCGTTGACTGTTCGTTTCATCTTTGTTTGAAAAAACACATGTGTTCTTGATATCGAAACTGCCGGTACGCTGTGCACCAGCAGTTTCCACTTCCGTCCGGCGATCATAGCAACTTGCGAGCGACCGCCGGTACCGATCGGTTTTGTGCTAATCTTTGGTGAACTATGTTTGGAGCCCGCTGCGCAAATCTTGCTTTGCGAAGGTAAGCGATATCTCCGGCTCTTTCGTCCGCGCACGTCTCAACAAACGGCGAGAGTTTACGTGTGTGAAAAAAAAATTGGCGTTCAAAAACCTGTTTACCATACTTAGGGTATGTTGAAAACTTTCGAACATCTCAAGGGCGAATGGATTTTGCCTTCCCACTGGGAAATAAAACAAACCAATCCTAGGCACAAAAAGCAACTGGGATTCATCGACGCGTAAACAAAAAGAGCAGCATGCACACGAGGCGCTGGCGCAATTTTTCTTTTACATGCATAACCAACTCGCCCTTGCGTACCACTTTAAACATTCAAATTACACGTCGTAAAGCAGCTGAGGCTGGCGCTAGGATGCTATCGGCCGTCGTAGGGGCATTGACTCTTGTGGCCAATCTGTTTGTGCCGGCAGTGAAAAAAGTCTCGTGAGGCCAGCCGCTTTGCATCATGGCCCGAGGCGTTGCTCAGTGGCCGGCATAGAGACGCGCAAAATGCTGTGCACAACCAGTGTTCGCTGCCGTAAAAGTTGTTTTCGCAGTCATCCAGACCACGGTGCTGCGATTACGTCCAAGGTGACCTTCGTTGTCAATGCACGAAGGAAAAAATGGGCAAAGAAAAATGGAAGATTTGGTAAAGCGCGGGGTTCCAAGCATAATACGGGACATTAAAGTAGCAAGCAAGAGAAACTCCAGTGATCACAGGTTGCAGAGGCCTAGAATCAAACTCCACCTGTGGAGAACAAGAACAGAATCGCTAAAAAACAGGACAACCTAGATTTAGTCATGATAAAAACAGGAATCTAGGATTACTCTTGAGAGTGCACATGACATTTTAGAACAAGTAGAAAACAGCAAGGTAGAGAGAATGAGCAACAACATAGCTTGACAGGTTTCTCATGCAGCAATTGTAGTTCGTGGTAAGCACCACAAGGAAGTAAGCAGGGTCTCCGAAATCATGAAAGACAATAAAATAAGAACAACCGGTGAAATTGACTTCTGTAAGAGATAAATAGAATGAATAGGATTTGCAGAGCTATCAAAGCTGATCAACAAACAAACTCAGACATGTGCAGTTAAGTCGAAGCAATGAGAGGCAGTAGCATCAAAGCATATTGAAATATAAGCCGGGCATTGTAATGAGCAGTTTCATTGACATATTGAAGCTGACAGAAGAGTTCTATTCTGAACTGCAGAGAGGTCATCCAACCTTAAAGGGATACTGAACAAAATTTTTGCTGCCAAGATTTCCAGCCAAATTGAAAGATTGGGGGTTGAAATCTATGGTAACAACCTTCATTTCAGGCACAAACTAGAGGAAAATAATGAATTTAATGAGTTTTTCAGAAACCGCCGCGTCTAGCGGCCGCGCCGTGAACTAGAGGATGTGACGTGAAACTCGCCGGAAACAGGCATCCCAGCAATGCCAGCCGTTGCCCGCGTTTCACAACCCGCTCAGCTCGCACTACGTTTCCCAGAACCAGTACGGGAGCGAACAACGCTCCCGGCTGGGGTAAGGCATCAGTGCTTTTGTGGAAGGGAGAGAGTGGAAAGAAAGGAGAGGCGGAGAAAAGCAAGAGAAGGACAGGAGCGCGTGCACCCTGCATGCGCCAGGGAGAGTCTGACGTCACGGCTCGCGCTCGCGTGCAGCCGCCGCGCGCTGACAATCCACCAAAAATACAGCCAACTGTTCAAAAATACGTGAAATAAACTCTGTTTATCGGAACAGTGGCGTCTTCCGGGTAGAATTTCGATGTTTTCGTCAGTTTTTCAAATTTTTGTTCAGTATCCCTTTAAGGGGGTGGTGTCACCAAGTTTTGAAGCTGTAAAAAGACTTCTTGGGTAATCGCGCTTTTTTTAACGTACAGGGGCGGACTGAAAACACCACAAACACAGAGCGTAGACTAACAACTGGTTAAAACAGTTGTTAGTCTGTGCTCCATGTCAGTGGTGTATTCAGTTCGTCCCTGTACATTAAAAAAAAAGGGGTGCTATTACCCAATATTTTCAACCAAGCTAGTCCCTATTAGCTGCTCTTATAAAAAAACTGCTGTAGGTTTCCTCTGTATGCAAGAACACTCAGCACGAAGTGTTGGACACGGCAGACATTTCGAATATATTTTAATTGGCTTCCAAAGTGTACCTGAATGTTCTTTCTCACGATAGAAACCCATCACTAGTCCAACTGACACAGACGTCACTGTGTAGGAACTGTAACGGAAGTTTTAGTGATGTCGGAACACATTAGCGGGACGTCATTGAAAATGGCACTGGACGGACAGGGACACCAAAAGTGGACATACAACACGTGCACTAACTTCCAACATAATCTTTATTTCCACAATCGCTTACTTGTATCACCTGAGGAAAAGCATCACATGACATATGCGCACAAAGATTAATTTCTAAGGAACGACAGTTCTTTATCACTTAGGATAAGTGATGGGATGCTGACGCACACGGAACCCAGGGGATGAGATAGCCTCAGCCTCAACAATCTCTCTTGTAAGCCTGTCATGTATTCTCTTTTTTGTCGACGTTATGTACCAACAAACCCAAATTTCAACCGTGCTGGCATTGAGTGGACCACAGCTCTGCTGTACCGGGCAAGCCAAGAGAGCATCAGCTGCAAACAACACTCATTTTTTCTCCGCGTGATGCTGAAGTAGCCAAACTTGCCAAGTTTGCTAAGTGCTTTGCATCGTCACAGAAACCTACGAAGGGGACATTACAGAAGTTTAGTTCATTCGCACACTTATTTGCTTTAGCATACCAGGTTGCCGTATCCATAGACATGAAAGGCTGGATAGATTGGGGCCACCTGGTGGCGCTAAGATGTATTAGTGTTGCAGAAACCTTATCTATTCTCCTTCTCTGCTGGTGTAAATTATCCGCAGTGGTGTAGTTACAAATCTCTTGTATTTTAAGACTTTTTTTTTCTTGTGCCACTGTCACGCAGTGAAAACAAAAGAACGCACCCATAACTGTGGTTGCACGAAGCGTCACAAAATGTCAATGCCATCATTCGGTAACGTGGTACACTGGAAACATCTCTGCATGTACCGGAATATCGTACTAATATTCTCTTATAGAGAATTTTAGCAAGTGTTGAAGGCATCCAGACAGTTGCCCGTGTGTATGTGCTAGAGCAGACGATGCATCACTGCATGCGACACAGCTCTGTGGGCTGACGTGTTCAAGCTTCCTACACAGTGACGTCTGTGAACTCGGCACCCAGAACCCGAAACTGAATGCCGATCACATAAATAAGGCAATATTACATTATTTAGCTAGAATACATGAATCTTGGAGCATGTATGATTCTTCCTGGAGCAATGAAAAAACATTTGCAACAAAGAGCGTGCTGGCCACAAATTTGATGACACCACTTCCAGTAAAATCTAAGGCAGAATGGTGACTGAAAGTCCTGTCCGCAAGTGTCGAATGAGTTGGAAAGGCATGTCCTGGGGAAAGGCTGATGGAGAAGATGGCATAACAGTCTATCGTATATCAAAGATGGAGGGGGTTTTATTCAATTCTCAACTCTTCACTCAAAATGTCTCAGCACCTGAAGTGTACGATTGAGCTGAAAAAATGCCAGTATATTATTAATACACAACAAAGGAGATCTAAACGTAAGCACCTATGACCGAGATCTGTCTTGCTGGGTGAAATGAGCTGTTGACGCAGAACAGGCACTAGCCACAGTTTCTAGTAGACCCAATGTTTCGAGACCCATTCAGTCCCTTCCCTTGTGGAAGCGCGCCATTTTTTCTCTATCCACCTCAATACCACCTTTTCATAGCATCATGAATGTTGTGTGCATACATAGTGAGCGAAATCCCCCTGGTGAACATCCCCCCCGCAACACAAAGCACTCGGTGGTGTTCTGGATATTTCAGATACATGTGCGTGCTTCTGAGAAATAACCTTTGTAATGGCGGGAATCGTGACAACAATATCGCTAAGCAGAGTGTATATGCATGAGTGTTTCAAATCACTCGAAAGTTTGTCAAACAAAGGAGATGCAATTGTCCTCAGGTATGTACAATAGCTAATGAATAAAATTGCCAGGCGATCCAGGGACACAATTTTAATTCACTTCTCTAATGCCTACTCGACAGGCTTGGCCATGCAGGCGTGCGCAGTAAGCACACCCTGCCTGACCTCCCGTATGACTACAAAGCCTTGGAGCCCATAATTTCGGCCGACATTATGCACGTCCATCACGACAAGCACCATGCAGCCTACGTGAACAACCTCAATGCCGCCGAGGAGAAGATGTCCGAAGCACTGGCCAAGAGTGAGTGCAGTAGTACCCTTGTCACACTGGAAAATTTAGGGTCATTATTAGCGAGTGCACTTCCGTGCACATTGTCACTTTGGCAGCGTGCTGCTACACAAGATAGAGGTGTTAACTTTGGAAACTGTAGTAATGGTGATGAGCAAGTCAGTAGGTATTCTAGGCAATATTTCCTACAGGGCCAGTAAACGGGTCCCAACCTTTATTTTGCACCTCCCAAACAAGACATTTGTTCAGAGACCGCGACGATCATGTTTCGCCAATATCACAGTGCTGTGTGCCTTGCATATGCCCCATTTCGAAAAAGTTTCCACGCCCATGGGCAATCTTACATCAGTTGCGCATGCCAGTTGTTATACCTGAAGTTTTAATGAAGTCATGTCTCTTTTCGTAAGTACTGTACATCAGCAGTGCCTGCGCATCATGGCAGTCATCGCAGCATTTGCCGTGCTTTACAGCCACTTTCTTGGCAAAGTGCTCTCTTGGCTGCTGTGGTGGTGCCTTAAAACACACAACCACTTCTAACTAATCCACTGAAATTAACAATTAGCAAATGGTGCTGGAGCCAACGTTGGAAGATTTTGTTCTGAAGGACCACCAACTCCAGAATTTCAAATTTGATAAGTTGTGTTAGAGTCTCATGCATATGTGGGTACTTCTGACTGAGTATGAGGGACGAACATTACTTTGAACATACATTATGTATTTTTAGAAATAAGTAGAGGTGCTTACCTGAGTTGGTGTAACCTTGCGACATCTTCACTGGTACGGTGTATTTATTGGATCGTCAGACACTTGTTGATGTTTTCCCACTTTCATCTGTATTCTCAGTGTCATAGATTGCACAAAAGTTCTGTCCTTCACGTTTCCTCTTACTCCGGGCTGCTCACTCTTAATGTCTGACTGCCCTTGTCTGAATGCTATCACAAAGAGGCATCGGTCAGATGTGCTGCATTCCCGATTAAAGCATAGAGATTAGTGCATCATTTCATGCACCCCTCGGTCTTTACCGAGGGGTACGTGAAATGGGAGGGGTGCACACCTGATAGCATGTCTGGTCAGCTATGACCACTGCAGTGCAAGTTTCTCACAACCCTTGGCTTGCATTTTAAGGTGATGCTAAATAATTACGTCTGTGTTAAAAAGCTTTTTTTTTTTAATGTACTAGTTGGGTGAACAAAATGAAATTTAATATACTTGTTCAGCTTTTTCTGCAGATTCCAATTATCTGAGTGGATTTTTAATCGCTGCCTTAGAACAAGAGATATGCCATTTCTATGTTTTTTTAGCATATTTCTTATGGTGATTTTTGGCAACTTTACATTGTCAGACACAAAAACAAAGTATGTGGCATGATTGCCATGAGGCTAGTCTAGCCGGTGATGCTGTTTATTTTTTAATAGTATTGTACGTCACATTATAATTGTCGATAATCATAAATATGTTCACTCATATTTGCAACCATTTATTTTGCATAGGAAGTTCATTGTAAACAATCAGATTAGCACCACCAACTAGACCAGCTCTCTGGCAGTCTTGCCACATACTTTTAGTGTTCGACAAAGCAAAGTTGCCAAAAAGCACCGTGAAAAATATGCTTTCAGAAATTGCATATCTTTTGTTCTAATGGAGCTAATAAAAATCTACTTGAAGATTTGGTATCTGCAGAAAAAACTGAGTGAGAGTATTCAGTTTTAGTCAGTTAACCCAACTAATAAAGAAAATTTTTTAAAAACGCAAGTCTCCCGTTAATAGTGTATGTTATGTTGGAGCATTAACAGTTTCATTCCACGGCCATTGGGCCTACTCACTTAGAGCATGCAGCTAATGAAAACTAAATTTGGTGTCAATGCTGTTTTAAGAAATATCTTTGCAGCCACATCCACACTGAAGGTTCAAAACTGACTTAGCAGACGTATATGTCATCATTCCCACAACAGTGCAGTGCCCATTACGAAAAGTGCATATTTCTAGCCTGAGATTTTTTTCTATGTAAAATTGTAACAAACTCTATGGTCTCTCATGAGAAAACAGGATGATTGATTAAGGGAAGTTTTTCTTCTAAATCCCCTGTCCTGACAGACTGCACCCAGAGTATCATCTCAGCTTCAGTTGCGATAAAATTCAATGGTGGTGGGCACTTGAACCACAGCATCTACTGGACCAACCTGTCCCCCCAATGGAGGCGGGGAACCCAAGGGTAAGTCTCCCATAGGGGCTTTTCTTTTATTCCTTTGCCAGCGTGAGTACACAAGCTATTCACTGTGTCACCATTGACACCAGCAGTCCCATTGTGTACATATAGGCATGCAGGTTCGTATATATTGACACCTACATCAGTGATCTGCCGCACTTTTTTTTTTATTTTTTTTGAAATTGACCGTGTATAGCTCATTGCATGAAATAAGGCATGCAGTCCTGTTTGACCTGCCCACCGACTTAGTGACCCAAAAATGCACTTTCTTCAGCTGTCCCTTGTTTATGAGTTTTGAAAACAACTAAAGTTCCCTAACAAGGATACAGCTGTCATATATCACCTGGTTTTGTGCGATACCTGCAAGCCATCGTGAGTGATCAGTAGGGCCATTGCAAGAGATTTCAGGTTACAGCGTTACTGTCAGGATTGTGGTGAACGAGAACTTCAGGTACCATGTATGTTTCATGATGATGGGCTTATTATAAAGCAGGCTGAAGATTATGAAGAGGCTCCTTTTCGAACGATTGTGAGGCATTGCCATATTTTGTTGCTAGTTACCAGCAGAACTGCTTGTTTAATGTTAGCCTGAAAGGATGTAAGAATGAGCTTGTTGGTGGTGATACATAGCAAAACTTATAGCGCACCAAGGACACTGATGAAAAAAGCCGGCAGATCCCACGCACTGTGGGAATCGATGTAATGCGAAGCAGCCAGGAAGGAGCAAATTATGCTTTACATAATTTGCATGGCATGTTTTACATGTTACGACCTGTCATTTGTGTTCGTCATACAGTCATGTCGCGATATACCAATTTTGGTGTATGTCAAGCTAGCGAACTAGACGCAAGCGCACCATGAGCGTGGCATGTAAATGGCAATTGCAGATGACATGCATGCCAAGATTTTCATGTTACCACCTGCCACTTATGTTCGTTATACAGTCATGTCACTCAATACCAAATGTGGTGTATATCAAGCTAACGAAACGGCCGCGAGCACACCATGAGCGTGGAATGCAAGTCATGTCGCTCATGACATGTCATGATTTCCATATTAGCACTTGTCATTTATGTTCGTCATACAGTCATGTCACTCAATACCAAATTTGGTGTATATCAAGCTAACGAAACGGCCGTGAGCACGCTATGAGCGTGGAATGCAAGTCATGTCGCTCATGAAGTCATGATTTTCATATTACCACTTGTCATTTATGTTCGTCACACAGCCATGTCACTCAATACCAAATTTGGTGTATATCAAGCTAACAAAACGGCCGCGAGCGCGCCATGAGCGTGGCATGTAAATCATACTTTTCATGACAAGTTAGTCATGATTTTCATGATATGACCAGTCATTGATGTTATCATAGTCATGTTATGCCATACCAATTTTGGTATAAATCCCATTAACGATACGGCCAGGGGAGCACAAAGTCGTAGGCGGCTAGATAGCTAGATAGATAGATACGCTCAAAGTCGCCGAAGTTCGCTAAGAAATGCTTCGCATTTAAAAGCATCGTCCTGTCTTCACCTTCTTTGTCCCATGTTAATGTTTGTGCGCCTCAGGTTTCATCATGCTTCTGAGCCTTTCAGACCCATTTCACATATCCAACTCCGAGGCACATGCCCAGTTTTAAAAAATAGAGAACCCTGGTTTATCTTTTAACACATATGTTGAGGATGCTTGTTCTGCCGCATGATGGAAGTGTGTTTAACGAGGACATGGGCATTCAAACAGCAAAATGTGACAATTTCTGCTAATTGGGAGTCCTTGCAGTCCACAGCACACTCTGTCAAATAGTAATGCTCAATTTACTCAATGCTGAAAAATACTTGTATGTGTTGACCGACCCACGTTCAAACGACAGCTGGTGAGTGCAGTAATTGCAGTACAGCTTTCGTTGACATGAAGGTACTTGCAAAGCTGTCCACGGCATGTGGCAAGTGTGGTATGAGGACTCCTGAACTCTCAAGGTGCGTCAAGAAATGGTATGGCTTCACTTTGAAGCTCATGTGCCCAAGTTTTGCAGAGTGTCTGTTTTCACGGGTGTTATACTGAGTGCAGTCGTGATCGTGCCCTCTGAAGCTTGTCTGGAAATTACTGCAGAAGTGGCAAGGACAGAGACTTGATCGCTGTGATTGTAAATTAATAGCAAAACTCAGCCTCTTACTGCATTAAAGTGATGACACAGAATGAGTGGTTGCGTTCTGTTTGTCATGCATCACTTGCTGTGGCTGAAGTCGTGTTTCAAACAGCATTTTAGAGCAGCTTGGCTCTGGGAAGGGCACACAGTGAAAAGTCGGAAAGGGTTGCAATAAATTATATTCAGCAAATTAAGCCCTTTCTATGTATCATCTCAGTGGATGATATGGCAAATGTTCTCAAAACTTTCAGTGCACTTTTGTCAGCTTTGTTTTTCTTCCTAGAAAAGTTCTTCACTTTCAAGAAACCTGTGAGCATCTTTTTACCGTAGCCACTCAACTCAACGCATCTTTTACTCAGCCACTCAACTCATCAAATAAAGTCCCTCAAGGACTTTATTTGATGACATGAACTAATTACAGCAATTTACTCATCTCCACATGGGAGGATTATTTTTGACCGATAAGGTACCTGTATAGGAATCTTCATAGCTCAAGCCTCTGTGGTAAATCTTTAAGGATATCTACATATATCTGAAAAGTAACGTCTTGAATCGTAAGTTACTGTTACAACTCATAAAATGCTCTGGTAGATCTTGCTGTTGGGCTAGTTCGCATATCTCCGCTATCAGTAGTTAACCTAAAGCCAAAAACACAACCATAGGAGAACACACACACAGATGCAAAAACACAACCATAGGAGAACACACACACAGAGCAGCCCATCCTGCATATATGTATTCTTTTGTGGTTGTGTTTTTGTGCTAAGTTTATTGTTGATGCTGAGTTCGTAAGAATTTCCGTAACAGCAGTATGGCAATTTGTCGTATCTTAGTTTCTGGAAAAAGACTAAGTAAAATACATTTTCAGTGCATGCCAGACTTTTATGGGAAATTTCGTACCCTTGAGATGAATTTAACATATATTTAACCTCATTGTAATGAAGTTTCACTAATAGAATGCTTTCCTGGTGAGTTGTTTCATGGTCTTAAAATAAAAGCAGGACAAGAAGACTGGACAAGCACTCACTATCAGCTCATTTATTACAAAAAATTTAGGAAAATACAGAGCTTAGTGAGTCATAGGTGCGCCTGCACACGCATCAGAAGGTGAATCCAGTCAAAAGAACTGATACAGATTACTTTAAAGCAGCTCGAACTCACTCCCCTGCACATACACTGATGTATGTCTCACAATCAATGCCCTTTCGTTTTATCAAATCAAAATCAAATCAAATCTTTATTTCCAACATTTCTTTACAATCTGTTGGGGGGGGTCCTTCAGGCAAAAAGCTGTTGTAAACAGCTTGAAAGTGCCTGAAGGCCCTTTATGATAGCGCTATAGACAGCGTACAGCAAAATAAAGTATATATAAGCGTACATGGGTTGTATTAATCAAAACATATAAGAAATAAGTTTGTGTACAACAGTGGTTATTTGACAAAGTCATTGAAAAGTAAAAAGCAGTAAAACAACTCAACTTCATTCATAAGCAAAACTAGAATAAATACCATAAGTATACCAAGAAAGAGAGCGATACATTAGCAACAGTTTAATAGATTCACGCACTTGTTTTCACGCAGACGCATCATGGATCACTGGAAAACAAAAAATGCCGTCTCATCTCTTTCCGGGTTAAGGCATGAACGTCAATACCTTCGTTTTCATATTTATTGAAAAGTGAAGGGACATTGTAGACTAGTGATTGCATTAGGTAATTAGTACGCCTTTTCGGGACAAGCCATTTATCCTGGCTACGGGTGCGTTGGTCACTTAACTGCCGCTGTAGTCCTGACAGTGATTTTAGAAGTGAAGAGAACTTTTTAGAGGAAAATAAGTATGAATACAGTGAAATCTCGGTGATACGATCACAGCTCATACGAATTTCGGGGTGATACGAATTTTTCTTTGGTCCCGGCCAAGGCCCATTGGCCTGCAGTGTAATGGAGAACGGTTGTTGCGAACCGATTTTCACCCCGCGACGTTTGATACGAACGTACGCTACCGCCCAAGTACAAAGAGGTCCTGTCTGCGCTGTCGCGGAAGACGCGCTAAGCACGTGCGAACGCGGAAACGCAAGCGCGGGCATGCGCGCCGCACCGCCAAATCGTCAGAATCGTGGTGTCAACAAGCGTGATTGTTGAGGTCGCACTTGTGCGGGCATGGCTGTAAATCGCCCAAAAAACATCCCCAACACCTCCGTGATAACAAAATCATAACATTGAACCGCTGTTCTGAAATGTTGAGGCCTTGATCTATCGCGTCAAAGCGCTTCTTCTGTTTATTTCGCGGTTAATCTGGTGTCATGCGAAAAAGCACACTGAAATTTGGAAGGGGCTACTGCTGTCGCGGGTCACAACGCACCCGGCCGTATATTTATGAGTGCTGGCGTGATTGCCGACATCTAAAAACTTAACTGACAATCATTCAGAGTTCTTCCCGACGTTGCTGCGGTCCTGAAAAACAGTAAATGAAAATGTACGCCAGCTTTATTTTGTCGTATGCGAATATTCTATGCTTTCTGGTGATACGAATTTCGGATGATACGAATATTTTTGGTGGTCCCGTGAGATTCGTATCACCGAGGTTTCACTGTACAGCAAACGAAAGTTATACACCTCAGTAACTGTGAATGTATATGTGAATATTCCTCAATTTTTTTTTTTGTATCAAACCAGTTGGTATTGAGCGCTGCTTGTCTCTCCCTTGTCCGGTCTTTCTTTGTGCTCTGCTTTTATTTGAAGCTTGACTGCTGCCACAAAAGTGGACAGTGGGAAGAAAGTTGAAACATGGGCTGGGCCAGTGGTTCAATGTTTGTTCCTCCTGTTCTTGGGCATGCATTTTTCAAATCACGCACCATGGAGCAGCTGTGGGGGCAAAGGTGTGCCACGAACACACTCTCTTGCCACTGGAGCACGTGGGCACCCTAGCGCACTGTATCACTCGTATTGAGTGCTTTACACAGTAATGTAGTTTTGTATTCGGCTTGACACATCCCTTGAATTAGCTTGTGACTTGGTGTTCTTGATATTGCCATTGTGGTGAGTGAAAAGCACGAGCCTTAGTGGCGCTAGTGCTAAGCACAATGAACTCTCACTTAAACTGTTAACGATTTCAACCGTTCAGAAAACAGAGGTCACCTACAAGATCTTGCTAACGATCCTGATCACTGAGAAAGAGGATGTTGCTGCTTGTAAGAGTTATCACTGAGCTCCATTTCCATTAGCATCATGAAATCAAAAGAAGCTATCCTGCACTGACTGAAGAAGATAAGAGCAATTGGAACAAGCACTTGCTTTCACTGCAGGTGCTAGTAACAACATGCTGATGCATGTTGTTAGTAGCCAGCCAATTTTTCTGTTAGCTGCTCACAGCTACCTGCGGCACCACGACCAACTGTATTAAATAATGTGAATCTTCTCTTATAAAATGGAACTTAGTAGACTTCTGCGGAGACTATGTATAGCAGAGACAAACATTATGGCACTCCAAACTGGATCCTTGTTCAAAACGCATTTGTCATAAACAACGATGGCGTAATTCATGTCTCATCATTTTCATGCAATATTAAACTAAAGTTATTTTTTGCTTTTGTGATGGGAATGCAAGTGGTTTTCAGCATCACGAGTTCGTCAGACTTGAGTGGAAAGCAGCATTGTACCACTCTGGGCAATACTCACGATTTTTATGGCAAGCAGCAGTGGTGGACTGAGCACAACTTTTACTCACGCGGATTACCATTGCGTTTGATCTGCATTTCTTTTGGCTTTCTAAATGCCATAGGGCCACTTGAATGGACTTCTTTGGCGTGGCATCAGACAGACTGTATGTAAGGCTATCAGCTCTTAGGGTGCAACAAAAGCTTTTTTTTTTCGGGGGGGGGGGGAGGTTGGTTTGTTATTATTGCTGTTAGTATTTTTTGTGCTAACCTGTTAGTCACATGATTTTTGCAGTGCCTTTGTCATAAAAAAGAGAGAGAGAGGGAGAACTTGTCAGTGACTGTACTTTGCATAAAATGCTCAAGTTTCAGTTTAACAAAGCAAATTACCAAATTTTCCCTGCTAATTATATCCAGGTTCAACTGTACTTTTAATTTCGTACATCAGTGCTTGCAGATACATGATACTCACAAAACGTATGAAATATTCCCATTACCCACAACTGTTCTTATTGCCTTTCTTCCCGAAAAATAATTAAAGAATGGAAAGAACTGCCATTTTAGTGGTCAATGTCAAAGCCAAACAACACAGTTTGTGCTATGTTGGATGCTGCTGTTCTTACAATGTGATTATTTTGCATAATACTGTACCTTTCTTAAAACTAATACTGATTTCTCTTCCCACAGATCGGTTTGGTGTTATGTACCAGCCCTACCATTAAATCCATCAGAACTATACATAAGGGCCACCTAGGTTCTGCGAAGGTTGTTTTCCTGTTGATGAAGCCTTTGAGGCTTTGTGGTTACTGCGTAAATCAAATCAATCACTAGTCCTTTCAGGGCTGTTGTGTACAGCCTGCCATGTTTCCTGACGATTCGTCGCAAGTTTATAGCTATTGAATATGAGCCACAGCCCAAATGGATGTGCAGGTGACTTGCTGGAGGCAATCAAGAAGGACTTCGGAAGCTTCGAGTCCCTCAAGACCATAATGTCTGCCCGCGCAGTCGGAGTGCAGGGCTCTGGCTGGGCCTGGCTTGGCTACAACCCCAAGACACAGAGGTTACAAGTGGCCAACACTTTCAACCAGGACTCGCTTATTGACACAGAAGGTTGGTGATTTAAGACATCGATGTATGCTGTTTGTTGTTCCTACTCATAATTGCCATGGCCCACTTGCAGCTTTGCACAGATGCTGATTCCTTGTCACAATTATGGGGAGGGCTGCCAGAGTGGCTCAGGTGATCGGCTGCTGACTCAAAAGACGTGGGTTCTATTCCAGCTGTGATGGTCACAATTCAGTAGATGTGAAATGTTCAAGGCCCATGTGCTGCACTATTTAACTCCATCTGGTCGAAATTACCAGGAGCCTTCCGGTACTAGTACATCTTTCGTAGCCCGAGGGGAGTTTTCTGGAGTTGAACGGCAAATACGAAACCAAGGCGCTGAAGAGAGCAGACGCCCAGAATGACAACCGTTTCTGACAATGATTGCAATGGTGTTAGTTCTGCATTTGTCAACCTAAGTGTGCCATGCATGCCAAATTGGGAATTTCAGCCTGCACATGCACGAAGCGAAGTAGATCGATGGTTGATGTAACAGCGTTCATTCATTCCGGTCATCTCAGAAGGAGCGTGGTGGTTGCACTGTTTGGCGTTCCAGTATTGGCCTTGCTGGTAAAATTAGTCAGGTGTCATCACTTCACAGAAATTACCACTGGTCACTTCTTGGAAATCTCAAAGATTCAATGGGCTCTTCGCAGGCAGAACCTGAATTTTCACATTTGACACTCCCACTTCTCTTCTTTAAATGAAAGAGCTATTTTAATTTCTATATTTACTGCAGTAATTACTAATGTGTGTAGTCATCTTGAGGTGTCCGCCAACCCGTAAGATAATGCTAAAGTTAGCAAGGAAATATCAGTTTCCTTATTCTGAGAATTTTCTGGCACATTCCTGGAAACACTCCATATATGGGCAGACTAGTGTGCAAGGGAGGACTTAAGAGTGCTTGTGATTAGGTTTGCGTATTGACTTTCAAAATAGCTCTGGTCTTGCCCTCATCCAGTGTTGCTCGTATAAACTTGTGATTTTAAAATAGATTGGAAGGCTACTCTGGGAGAGTAATCGCAGTGAAGGGCATGCTTCTCTTTGTATGAAATCTTGTATATTCTCTAAGTTTGACTGAACTAGAGTAAATGTAGGTCTTTGTTCTTGTGAGTTGAGGTGGTGATGGGGCATTTCAAACTGTCCACTTGATGCTGATTCTCATGGTTTAGCTATTTCTTTTTCTTACATTCACTTTAAGTTTTTTTCTGGAATCTTTATTTACACCCTGTTAAATTTTTTTCTACAGTTGCAGTTTAACGAATACATGATACAGTTAAACCTGGATATAACGAAATTGACAAATTCCCGAAAAAAATTCGTCACAAACAGGTTTTCGTTATATCCAGTTTCAGCACGAAAATGCGAAAACGAAACGCAAAAATTAAACAAAAGGGGAACTGAAGGCACAGCTAACCCAAAACACTTATTTAGCAGTAAAACACTGCGTTGTTATTGCGATAGCAATTATATAGACACTCTCGACGGGTTTTTGCCGTCGCCGCCATGATCCATATAAAGTCCGAATTGATATCATGCCCCCGCGCATCGTAACTTTTCCGCATGGGTAAAAGCGCGTGAGTGGGGGGCGACGAGTGCTGCTGAAGCACAGATCAAACGAGCCGGCCTATCTCTGTCGCCCCGAGGCCGCATGCGATAAGATCCCCCCGTGTATTAGACCTGCCGTCGAATGCTCAAGCAAAGAGGAAACACCCCGCCCGTCTTGAACGAGCATGAAAAGACGCGGAGGGGACGGGGGGGATAACTCGAGCAGCAACAGTGAACTTTGATTTTAACGATCGCAGGCGCGCACGCTATCTCGGCAAGCCTCAGCGCTCGGCCCGTAAACTTTCCACGGGCTGCGCTCTCAACGCGAAGAGACTGTGAAAAGAGCACTTCTGCCTGGAGAGGACGTATTTTCTTACACCATCGTTTTGTAGGGTTGCGCGATATCGGATCCAAAAGACTAGGTTGCCAGCCTTACTTCGTATAACATTACAATTTCTTGCTTTCGCATTCATTGCATTGAATTCAACGCGCCATCATGTTGCCGGGCCTAATCGGCTAATCGCGAGTGCCGATGAGGTCATTAGGTTCGGAGGTCGACACGTCGCGCACTTTGCAGTCTTGCGCCACCCCGCGAGTGTCTAGCGAACTCGCGGCGCGGCGCATGACTGTAAAGCGCGCGACGAGTCGACCTCCGAAGATACGTCGTCGTCACCGCGGTATCGGTACAGTGGCTAGAATACTAGAAGTGTGATCACCGCCAAGCGGCTCCTATGGGAGGGAGTGACGCCGTCTTCCGATGTTTCCGCTAGGTGGCGCGCGCTGTCGTATACACGTCAGGCTCTCAGGCTGAGCACGCTGTTCAACGCTGCTACTCTCCGGTTGAACGTGCTTCTTTTGCCTGTTTACGCTGTTCTTTCGTGCTGCATTTGCTGGTCGGACAGCCTCGTCGTGTTTCTGTAATGCCTTCGGAGTGCGCGCCGTGAGCAGGCGTCAGAGCCACAGTTTTGTGCCCAGATGCACAACTGGGTACAAATCGTGCAAGCACAAGCTTTCATTCTCTGAAGTCGACTGCGAGCTCCACTTCGAGCACGTTATTAACCGTGAGGTGGTAGTGCGTTTGGACAGAGCTAGGCCCCTACTTTTGCCGCATGTCGTTTCAAGGATCTTCCCAAATGCGCCTTTCTAACTCTCGAAACTTGTGGCACAAAAAAGAAACCCCAAGGAGATCATGCCGGCCGCTTGTGATTCCTCAGAAAAGACGTCGAAAGGACGACGACAGGGAGCCGCAAAATTAATCAGAGCCACCCGACCTTCCAACTGCGCCCGTTTACGACTACACAGACGTTCCACTTCCTTCAAATCGATGGGGAAGGCACGTATTTAGTGAGGAACCGCTAAATGTCACTACAGCTTGTGCACGCCTAGCTCGGACATGAGTCTTCTTCATGCAGAGAAACTTATTACATTTTGTGCCAGTGGAAGTGGCATAACACAAGAAGTGCTTGTGCGTGGTGTGAAGATTTCAATGAATGGGCCACGTGAACCAGCCTCTCTTCTGGAGGCTGTTGACACCATGCCAGTGCGTTCAGGGGCAAGCTTGTTGTGCGAGTTTGGTTTTGCATCATCTGGTAAGAACTTGAAGGTCTGGAGTGGGAAGCTCTACCATCACAAGTGTAAAGGTACCTCAAGTCAAGATAAAAGGCACTGAATGAGTTGTAAGTAGTTGAGGAAGCTCCTTGTCCATCAAATATACCGGAAGAAGAAAGCAGCAGGCAAACTGACCCGTGCAACAAAGCTTGAAGCTAAAACTCAAACAGTACGCCGCCTTAGAAACAATGTGAAGACTCTCGACCAGACCATTGCACAATTGAAACTAGAGAATGAAGAAATTGAAGAAGCTGCATTCCTGAGCAAAATCGACAAGCTCCCATCCAAACAGAAAACTGCTATATATTGCAGTGTTTTGAAGCTGCAAGGCGCAAGTCCCTCAATGGCATGCGCTGCAGCCCAGAGTGGATGTTGGAGTGTGTCATCATGCACATGAAGAGCCCGCGACGTTATGAACATGTGCGTAGGGAAAAAATTATTGTGCTGCCCAGTCGTACATGCCTCGGAGCATTCGTGAAGTACGACACATGCTTTGGTTTTAACAAATGTGTCGTCTCGGGCATTTCTAAGAAGACTAATAATATGGTAGACTTCGAACGTCATGGTGGACTGATCATTGACAAAATAAAACTTGCAGAAAACTGATGTTCAGCGGGGAAGCGGAAAGGTTGATGAATTTGTGGACCTTGGTTTCTTCACTCCCGAGGCTGACAAAAGTGTTCCATGTTTTTGAGAAGAGTAAAATGCTCTCTGATTTTCTGTACTGTTGTTAATTGAAAAATATTTCCTTTTTAAATACGCAAGAATAATTAAGTCCTCAAAAACAGCCTCATGCAAATGTTAAGTACAAAAACATAAAGGCAATTGATATCAATGTCATAGTGGCACTTTGTCGTGATTCTTGATGTTTCTTATAAACTTTTGAAATGGCAATCCTCCCCAAAAAAGTAATCTGTTACATGACTCAGCGCCAGGGAACGATTGCGAAGCTGTTAGATGGCCGCTATATTTCCGATCGATGTTTCACTTATGGTACTGTGCGTACAGTCGTAGCATAAGGTTATAGTGTTTCATTCATATATGAGGCACTTTCACCCTGCAATGTAGTAGAGACACATAAAAATTCACAGCATCAACAAAACCATATCGACCACAAACCAGCCATGACATAGCAGCTTCGCTGAAGTGAGCCGAGCGAGCGACGTGTAAGCTACTACCAGCGCCACCTGGACAGCGCCGGTCGAGGCATCGGTGGAGAGCGTCAGTGCAGGCGGCGCTGTCTTTACACTTCCCCTATTCTAGCCACTGTAGTATCGGACAGTTTAAACCAGCGCCTAATCTGACATCTCGGTAGTGACGACACGGTTGTCCGCTTAAAAAAGAAAAAAAAGAGCGCAAAGCTGAACGTCGTTGGGGGCCACTCCATGCGCGCGCCTCGCAGTGAAACCATGCACACGTGCACGGCGTCGAAAACGAAGAGCTAACGACATGTATACCGCGGAATACAATTCGGAAACGCGCTCTACATATGCTCCGTGGCCTCACATATGCGGCGCGAACTTCAAGTGTACCGACACGGAGCAAGATTTTTTTTTCTTTTTTTTCTTTTTTTTTTTTCATGTGTCACTCTAACGAAGTACAGTTCAGTGACTTCTGCAGCAATCGAAGAGTGGCGCTGCCAACGCTAGTCGTTTTCTTTTTCTTTTTTTTTTGGTTTGAAGGGAGGGGGAGGGCACATGCGCGCATTCGCCCGCGGCGGCAAGAACAGCGGCAACGCCGGATCGAGGGGCGCCGGCCCGCCTGCGCGCCTCGCAGTCACCGGTGCTCTGAGCTCCGAGCGCGGCGTGCGCGACGCCGCCGATCGCGCCTTCGTCGGCGGCGAGGCAACTGCGGGAAATGCATGCTCGTGCCAAAATGGCAAAATCCGGGGCAAAATTTTTAGGTTGTCGGTGGCGAAAATTCGTTATGTCAAGGGTGTTTCCCGCTGCCACTTTGTTACATAGAGGTCGCAAATACATGTGTTTCTATGGAGTAATGGCGGGGAATAGAAAAACTTCGTTATATCGAGAAATTCGTGATATGGAGGTTCATTATATCCAGGTTTAACTGTAGATGAATAAATTGGCCTAAAGTTAAAAATGTAGTAAATTTCCAAATATAGTTTTGTCCTATTGGCGAATCGCTACATGTTTTGTAGCAGCACAATCAACACTCCAGGTTTACCTGTCCATTTTCGTTCCAACTGCAGTTTGTATTATTGGGCGATCTCCACCATTGCATACTGGGTGCTGTAAGATGTGGAATAATTGCACAAGCATTCCAACTTGGCAGTTGCCACTGAGCAGCTGTGATAGAAAACGGGTCAAAGCATGTTGTTAAGGACTAATTGGTCTGTTACAGCAGCGAGTGGTAAGAAGAAGTGGGAGAAAAAGTCCTCGCCTTACAATCTTCACCTTATTGTCGCTCATATGCTCTGCTGCTATGAACGCGAGGCTGAACTGTGTTTGCATGGCATTGCAGAATCCCTGCTACAGTGTTCCTCTGCCAAGAACAACAAAGTGTTTGCTGTTTTCACAGCAAGGCAAACAGGCTTTATTTTTATTGCGATAACAATTATATGGACACTCTCAGTGAGTTATTGCTGTCGTTGTTGCCGTTATGTTCCGTGTAAAGTTCAAATCTATCACATCCCCTCTTGCATCGTATGTTCTACCAAAAGCACGAGCGGGAGCGATGGACGCGGCTCAAGCAGAGTTCAAACAAGCTGACCCATCTGTAGCATGGAGGGCGCATGCAATAACCTCACCCCGCATGCAAAGCCTGCCGTCGATTGTTACTCAAGCAGAGAGAAAATGTCCCACCCCGTCTTTAGGGAGCATGAAGGAACACTGGGGAGTTGGGGGGGGGGGGGGGCACATTGGAGCTGCAACTGTGAGCTTTGATAAGAAGGGCACGATTGCTGGCACGCACGCTATCTCATCAGGCGTCAGCACACTGCTCATATACCCTTCTGCGTGCTGAGCTCTCAGCGTGAAGAGACTGTGAAAACCGCAGCTCTTCCTAGAGCAGCTGTATTCTGTTACACCAGCGTTTTGTAGAGTTATGCGAGATAGAATCCAAAAAAGTTAGCTGCCAGCCTTAATTCGTATATTACAATTTGTTGCTATCGCATTCATTGCTTTGCCCTTGCGGTGAAACTGTGATTTTTTGCTGGAACAGATCAAAATCACCTTTGCATTGCCTTGAGGAATTGGTGCAATATTGGACAAATACTGCTGCAGTCTTTTATAATTATCGTGGCATTTGAGAGCCACCGAAGTGTCAGTGTAAATGCTTCTGGCGCGTTGCTGTTTTTTTTGCAGGGCTGGTACCCTTGTTCACTATTGATGTTTGGGAGCATGCGTACTACCTGCAGTACAAGAATGTGCGACCGGACTACGTCAAGGCCATCTGGGATATTGCCAACTGGGAGAATGTTGCCGAAAGGCTGCACAAGGCACGCAGTCCAGTGAAACCAGCCCTTTTGATTTCTTTTCTAACGAATAAATAGTTTGAAGCAACTGTAGCACCTTTGTGTCCCATGTTTCTTCTCTTCCTGTGTGCGACATGGTAACCGGAACATGTGGACAAATGAATGGTGTGCACATTTAACTTCATGGCACATTTTGATAAATAGATATTGAAAACAGTGGTCAAGGAGCTGTACTGAATATCCCTGAAACAAAAGGCAGTGTAAAATATCATGAACATTTGCACCAATTTCTGCATGAATGAAAATGGCATTTCAAACTCTGCCACACTATGGTTATCCACACTTTACATTTGCTCACCACTTAACTCAGGAATGGCTTTGCAAAATAAGCTAGCACACCTTGCATAAGCTCTGCAGCCTGCAATCGCTTTCAGCACCAAGTTGGTAAAATGCTCGCTGTTTATACATTCTACACACTCTTTCACTGTTATACTTGAGGAGGCCAACAGTGGAAACAAAAGCATGTGTCATTAAAGGGACCCTGAAACGGTTTTTTGAAGTTTTGTCAGCGTTTAGGCTAGAGCATCATCAAACCATTACCAGGACAAATATAGCGACACGCCGTGTACCAAGGCCGCTACGGACAATTATATCATACCCTCCTTCTCACCCCTGCCTTGCCTCCTCAACTCATGACACACGCTGGCATCGCTGGCAATTGCAGAGCTCTCGTGAGTGCACGCGACGATTTGCGCTTCACCCAGTCATGACCTCCGAGATTGCAAGCCGACAGGTTGCGTGCAATCTCGGAGACCATAGCCCAGTGTGCCCGGCAGCACGCACGCCGTCTGGCAACAGAGACGAAGATGGTGGAGTGGTTGATATCTGCTCCGACAGGTGCCGCCTTCCTACCAGCCAATTTTATTTGCGTACATTCCACAGCCATTCAGATCAGCAGCCTAGGGTGACGTCGTGCTACCAGTGGATGTCGTACTGTGAATGGGCGGTTGAAAACACGTTTGGCTGAACAGCAGTGAATTGCAGCTTTAAAGTGTCGTAATAAATTACACACAGTGAACCGCAGTGATCTGCAGCGATTCACAGCTTTAAAGCGTAATAACGTACACAGTTTGCGCAGAGAGTCTGTAAATGACCCTTAGGACTTGGTATACCGGCCCAATGTGATTGTACAAAATCTTCAAAACCATTTCAGGGTCCCTCTAAGACATTAATTTCCATTGCTCCCACTGAAGGGAACTTTCATCTACTAAGCACTTCATGCGACAGTGCAGTGTTGTGACACTGTGTTGCATGCATGGGTGTGTGATTAACTTTCTGCACTTCATTAGAATCCACTCTCCTTTAGAGCATTGCACCAGTGCCATTGCAGCATCCAGCACCGTAATCATCAGGCTATGCTATCCGCTCTGCAGGATGCAGTGCCCTATGTATGCGCACAATCAGTATACAGTCAAGCTTCATTGTAACGAAGTCGCCTCTGATACAAAAATGGCTTGTTTGTGTTCTAACATTCATCATAAATGTAAATTTACAGAACTGTATTAATGGCAAGACTATTCTGCTTTTACTCCGCTATATACTAGGCTTGTGCGAATATTCGAATGATTCGAATATTCGAACGAATATTACAGTATTCGAACTCGCTTCGATTCAAATTTAAATTATTGAAAATTTTGAAGTATTCGAAAAGAACGAAAAAATGTATATTAGTCCGCATGTAACCCCTGTAAAGGTGGTTTCACTGCAGTGGAGTGGTGCTATGCCGTGAAAGCACCTATTCAGGTGTATATTAGTCCACATGTAACCCCTTGTAAAGGTGGTTTCACTGCAGTGAAGTGGTGCTACGCAGTGAAAACTTCTATCCAGGGGAAATATGCACTGTCGCGAAGCCCCACTTCAAGGTTAAATGAAGATATTACCCTCACATCGATTCATTTTTTAAGTTTAAAAGCTTGCTATATCGGCTTATATGCTCTAATTATATTAAATTTTAAAACGTAACATATTTTACAGGTTGTCGCTTACATTCTACCGAAAGTCAAATCCTGCTACTGTTCAAAGTTGTTTCCACTTCCTTTGAACCAAAAAAAAAAAGGCATTTGCACAGGCATTGTCTCAATTAAAAAAAAATATTGTGCAGGTTAGTTAGGTCATGACAAATATGACCATTTCTCTTTATAATATGTGATATATACTATTGGAATTCGATTCGAAATTATTCGTCCAAAATCACTATTCGCTTCGACACTAAAATTCACCATTCGCACAAGCCTACTATATACATATTCGTTATGTCTAGGTTTGACTTTATATGTACCAGAAGCGTGAGGAAAAAAATAAATATGAGGAGAGGTCAGCTTGATTCCTTTTCATAACGAAGTGAATTGTACAGCGCTGATGAAATGCAAGACGAAAGACGAAGAAGTGCACATGGACAGCGCTGGCTCTCAACTGATGGTTTATTGCATACAACACAGGCATGAACGCGTACCCGCATTCCTCTGGTGCTCTCTAGTCTAACATTTGCACATCTTTCAGTCTGCCCAATGTAACTATTGACGCTTGACAGGGGAATCCTGTACACTACTGCTGTTGCGGCCACTTGTGCCATGCAAGAAGCCCCCAGAGGAAGGAAAGGTCACGGTTTTGGGTGACGTGCAATTACCACCGAGTTACAGAACAGTGCTTCAGAAAGTTCAGAAAGGCCCCAAATACACGTGCGAACCCCATCTGTCTCCTGTGGACAAAGTTGCTGTGATGCAGTCTATCGTGGAGTGTGTTCGTGAGGACCAGCAACCAAGGTGTCTTGTGGAGGGCATCAAGGTTCTGGTAAAGACAAAGTGCTTCGAAGTGCGACCAGACGCCACACATCCCTTAGTTGACTGGCTTGTGGAAAATGAAATGAGGGTTGTGATGGCAGATGAGGAGGTTCACTTTGGGGTAATGTCTGAAGGTCTCTTGAGGAACAAGGTGGAGGAAGCTGAAAAGAACTTTAAACTGTCGACAAGCAACCCTGAAAAGGTCACAGAAAAGGCTGTTACTCTCCTCGAAAGCACAGGACATTCTCTGATGAGTAAGGCCATTGAGGGTGTGAATGCTGTTAAACTGGATATTTTCTTAAGTGCAAAAACTCAAAAATCTGGCATTCCTTTCAGAAGCATAGTTTCCGGGTGAGGTACAGTACTCACGTATTCAAATGTGACATCACTCTCTACTTCTTTTTAGCCTTTTTTCGCCATTTCCCATCCATCCTATCTGATTGTTAACCTATATTTGACACTTCGCAAGACGTGAATAAACCAGTTGTAAGTTTGCGCACCACCTGTGTTGTGTCCCTGTATCGTCCTATCGTCCTCGTCTCATCATCTGCAGCGCAACAAAGAAACCATGATCAATATTTTTACTGGTTATTTATTTTTATTTATTTCAATATACTGCAGGCCAACTTGGCCCAAGCAGGAGGGGCAGTACACAAGAAATAAAATACAAGGATAGCTTAATGCGCCATTTCTCGAGATAACGGCGTGATGTCGCGGCAAATCTGGTTCCTAAAAATAATGTTGGCTCTGATCTACACATTCGAGTCGAAATTAACCCGAACTGAAGATCGGTGGGAATGAAAGTATGTGTGCTACTTAGCCTGAAATTGTCCTGTTTCAATCCATGAGTACTGTACATGGCAGTTTATTGTCTGGTTTTCTTCAGAAGCATCCTTGAAGCAGCGCTAAAAGACAGAGACTAAGGAAGGGCGAACACACAAGACGCTGACGTCCTTCCTCAGTCTCTGTCTTTTAGCTGCTTCAAGGATGCATATGTACCAACTAGCCCAACTTTCTATCCCGTTTCTTCAGAAGCACCTTGCTTGTGCTCCTAAAGGTCTTCCTTGGTTTTTATTTATTTTTCCTGCTTCTTTCTTCTTCTCTTTCTCTGTTTCTTGTATCATATCTGTTTCTTTCTATTCCTATATTTCTCTCTCTGTCTATTTCTTTCCTTTTCTCGTTCTTTCTGTCTTTCTTTGTTTCTCTCCATTTCCCTCTTTCTGTCTTGCTCTCTGTTTATTCTAACTCTTTTTCGTGCCTGTTTCTTTCTATCTCTTCCTCACTCTTTCTATCTTTTAATGTCTTGATTAACCTTTATTTCTCCCGCCTGAGGATTTTTGTTCGTTTTGGACAGATTACGGCCGGCTTAAACAGCTCCGCTGTTAGGAATTTCTGGCTACGCCTCTGGTACTTAAAAGTAAAAAGTTCATACAATGAATAGTAAAAGTTTTTTTTAATGACGGCCAACAAACAAATCAAAGTGTAATGCTTACACATGCTTTCTTAGCTAGTATCAGAGTCCTCTTAACACTTTTTTGCTGGTCACGAAAGTTCATCATCACGCTGTGGGAGAGCTGTATATGCTGCCAATAATCGCCATGCTGTGGCGCTGCCGGTATTTTTGGAGCATGAATGAATGTGCTGTGGAGACTAGAAGGGGAAGACTGGCATATTGGTGGCAGAAACCTGTGGAACGCATGGAATGAAGAGATTTTACAGTAACAGTGAAAACTAGGAGGAAAGAAGCGGGAGCCTTCACGTAAGAGCCCTGTGGAGCCTCATTCAATGCAAGAACATGAGGCTGAAGTTTCAGACAGTGGAGGTGAGGATATTGCACGCTCTCAAAATGTGGTGTTACCTGATGAAGACTGGGAGAGACATTCTGAGCAACCGGCTGTACTGAGGCACGGGTAGAGAGCTTCATAGATCAGCATACTAAAACAGATACCTAACAGAAGATATTGAAAAAAGGAAGAGCCAAATGGACTAGGGTGGCTGAAGAGAAGCCTCGCATACAACACCTTGCGGAGGAAGAAAAAAATGATGTGGCATTTCCTTTGAGTATATTTAGAGAGATTTGCCACCCTATTGCAATTTGTTGGGATGCTTCCTGCAATGCTCACAATAATGTGAGCCACACTAAAAAGCTGGGGATGACAAGCTATGGAAGAAAAAGAACATAAACAAAATGAACTAATCTCCTATTTTGTTTTTTTTTTCGTAATCTCAAGTTACTTATCCCCTTCAGGCGCAGCGTCCACATATGTGGACGCCACTTGTTTTTGCCAGTTCCTCGGAATAGTGGGAAGGGGCAAGATACATTGCGCATAGGAATAATTGAACCTTCTGCATAGTCAACGCGTCTTGAGTTGACCCGAATGTGCTGCATACGACTGCAGCCGATCACTTTGATGAAGGCACTACGAAACTTGACGGGTCACTGGACGTGCCGTGTTCCATGACCAACCTCATAACTATTATTTTTCTTTGCTCAAAATGAAGACAGCCAAAAACAAACTGTGTGTGCATTTTCAGCCTAGGATTACCTTCTTTTTGTGCAAAAATCGGACATGAGTGGCTGCAGAATAATTAAATATTTAATTATATGCTAATTAAGATTAATTAGCAAAGCTCGCACAAAACAACAGTTCTTAATTTTCTTTTGGAATGTAATAACGAGTGCCTTGGAATTATGTTGTGCGAAATTTAGACATTTCCGGACAGTGCATCATAATGCGCGCCTGAAGGGGTTATTCTCCTTTTTTCCCCCTACATTCTTTTTCATTTATAGCCAAGTAATTCTGGCCAAAACATTTCGCGCAGCTTGCACAAAGTCACACAAGTCTGGGTCTACAGCAGAGCTGGTGGGCACCTAGGTCGTCCTGGCTTGGCTAGGCTTTCACCCTCTCACCTCTCTTTCCCACGCCTTGCGATACCGCACATATACATGGCTATGCTTGCTGTCTTTTTTTTTTTTAGTCTGTGTCTTTTTTTTTTTTTTAGTCTGTGTCTTTCTAGCTCTGTTTATTCCTATTTGTCTCTGTGTCTTCGTATTTTTTCTGTCTTTCTCTCTTTTCTTTCTCTTCCTCTCTCTTTGCAGTCGTTCTCTCGCCTTCTATCTTTTTCACTTTTTTCTTCCCCCCTATTTCTGTTTCTTGTTGTCTCTTTCTCCCCTCCTTCTTTCCCTCCTCCTCACCCTCACTTACTCCCCTTTCCCACCTCCTTGCTATACTCTGCTATACTATACTATGCAATGATATGCTATGCTAGCATGCCTTGATAGCCGAATGGTTACAACACTCGCCTTCGGACTGTGGTGACAGACACGGCTTCGAGTCACTCCTGACAGAAATTTTTTCGCCAAGAATTTCTTTATTCCTCTCTTTCTCTCTGTCTGTAGTCGTTATCTCGCCCATCAGAGTTATTGCATCCCAAGTCGGAGAAATCGGCGCACGTGTTCTGGGAGTGAAGCAGAAGATGACGAAGAAGAGGACAAAGAGAGCACATGGCAGTTCATGATGATGATAATTTTCTATCCACGGCACATGGCAAACCTCGACTATGACAGCCCTGCTGTAAAACATTGTTATTGAAAGAAAAAAAAATACTTTTCTACATTTTCAGCATTTTATTTTTATTACCCTTGTGAGTGTCAACCAACACTATATGGATCTATGCCTATTTCTAGTTCTTGTCAGGCTTTGGCTTGGCGTCTTTGAGCAGTATATAGTGCATATATTTGACTTCTCAGACGCGACTGCTGCTAGGATATGTTCATGATGTATTAACAGCAGGGGCATAGCCAAGAGGGGGGGGGGGCTCATACCACCTCAAAAATTTTCAAATTTGCTTGCGTATATATACATATACACGTACAAACACATGCACAAACATACACAAAGTATGGTTGAACCCTCCCCCCCCCAGAAAAAAATTTCTGGCCACGCCTCTGATTAACAGGCTGTATTTCAAACCAGTGAAGTTGCCTATTGGGGCACCACTATACTTAATGGATGAAACAATGCCTGCTGCCCTTTTTGAAAAGCACTGGGAACGAGAGTTATTCAGGATGCAGCAAAAGTCAGGGGCACAGTGCCCAGTTATCTGGCATATGGCAGTCCAGTGAATACCTACTCTGCATGCAATCAGCAGGCACATTTGAAGGACTCATTGGCATTATACCCACCGGTCTGGTCTCATTTGTATAAGAATTATCCCCGGGCTCTACATGGGTCAAAGAGTGCATATTCCTAAGCGGTTTTCTCAACTTTGAATTTGGTGGAGGAAACGTCCTCGCAGATGAATTTACAATTCATGATTACGATTTGTCAGTGATACAGTTGATCTGGCTGCAGTCTGGTGCAGCCAAACAAGTTATATTATATTAACTAATGTGACATTGTTTGCTTTTGTCAGATGACTAAATATACTCAAGTTCTTTTATAATGACACTTTTCGGTTTTCCTTTCGTCCCTCGTGTTGTTTCACAAGTGAATATAGGCTACATGCATCTATAACTAACATCATATTGCATTTTGATTCTGTTGTGTTATTGGAAGATGTAAATGTAAGTAGTTAATATAGAAAAATAGTTTTTATTTACTTATAAACTTTGAAACTTCTAGTTTTATAAACTATGGCTGATATCCTCTTTTGTGTTGGTTCTTTCTGTTTCGTAATACTGTAATAATCTATTCCAAAATGTATGGTGAAGTGTACCGTATTTATGTGCATTGCCCATTTGTTATTATTGCTGTAAATATGCACGCTGAACCTTAGTGCTGTATTTCCATAATGAAAAACTGTTGCACATGCTTAGATGTTTTTATTTTTTCGTTATATAAAACATGCGATGTATGCGTATCATGCATGCGTCACAAAAATGGCCATTTCTTGTGTATCATCCATTCCAATTGAGACATGTGAATGCTGGATATCCTCCTAGCAAACAATGGACATAATGCTAAATGCAATTATTGAGCATATTACCCACTTTTGAGAAAAAAATTTGGCAGATCCCAAGTACCATGGGAATCGATGTTATGCGAAGCATGCGGAGGCAAGGTGACTGGGTTGTAATGTTTTTATTGAGCGAAACGTTACGAAATGACATTAAAGTTATGTACAAATGTACGCGCAGACATGTTGAACAGTCGCATATGCTTCATATAACCAGTTGTTTACAGTTGCGTAACGATGCCAACAGAAACATGGGTATTACTTACACCAGCAGCGGTAATCTGATATGTAGCACTTGTGCTTGCGAGGATGGTAGCCATGGATAGTGCTTCGTAGACCTACTAGAGTGGATGGCGCTTAAGTACACAATAGACGTGAACCCGACATGACGCCTGCCTCATGGGAGTACTTATGTATTGTTTATAAAATTAGATATCCAGCACTGGAAGCACAATTGACATTTCACCAACATTACGCCTGCATAGGGTCTTTTTCCAAAGCAGTTCCGATACCTGGAGTGACTCTGTGGTAGATTACTTGATTTCCACGCAGATTGCTTGGGTTTGATTCCTGCTGGGACCCTGATATTTATTATTTGCATTCGTCTGGTCAACGCTGCCGACGTCAGTTTTTCTTAACGCTCTCCCATTTAAATTACCAGTGTCTGTCCTCGCCGTTCCTGGGTAGATATAAAATGTCAAACACCTGTGGCGCATACCCGCATACCACGGCCCGTGGTATATGAGTATGGGCCACACGTATCTGCAAGAAAGGGTTTGACGACGTATACGACAAAAATTTCACGTTATTCATGTCATAACTAACCAGACGTATTCGTCAATACCTCTTACCCTCCCATACAAATTTTGGTATACCCCAAGTCAAGGAGGCGATCACGAGAGCACCCAGACGTAGGCGGCTAGATAGATAGATAGATAGACGGACGGACGGACGGACGGACGGATGGATGGATGGACGGATGGATGGATGGATGGATGGATGGATGGATGGATGGATGGATGGATGGATGGATGGATGGGCGAAAAGAAAGAAAAGAAATGCTTCGCATTTAAAAGCAAGATCACCCAACCGACATGAGGTGCATGGGTGCCATCTGGAACAAAAGAAGGGGAGTGGACTGATTGTCTCATTTCTACACAACCTAATCAAGCCCAGGAAGGGACAGAGTTCATTCTTTGTATTTTTTAACTGCAGTGTGGCAATTATGACACAAATGGAAATGAATTAAGGTGGATAAAAAAAGTACTTTTGCCGTATGTTGGTGGGGCTTAAAGCCATCACCTACATTCACTGTATTCAAAAGTTGAGAGAGTCGGGGCCCGTCCGACAGCCGAAGTGTTTTTTCATCGACCTTATTTTCCATTTGTGTCATAATTACTACACTACAGTTATATTTTGTATCGACGCCACAATGTGTCCTACAGCATAAATTAAGAAGATATAACCCATTTTCCTGGATAAACCTCAGGAGAGGTCGGTGCAAAGGACCATGCGTCCAGTGGGCTAAGTCGTGTGGTTACACTACAGTTAAGGACTACAAGCAGTGTCCCCTATGCTTTCTTTCGCTTCATTGACAATCTGATAGTGATATAGTTACATTACAGCTGATGTTAACCAATCCAGAGTAGGTTCACATATAAAACTCAAGAGAATGGCTCATTCAACGAGGGTGGGCACTTGACTTCAAGTTCAAGTACACCCCCAACAACGGACAAGAAGGATTAATCATCCACAGTTTCACTCAGAGATGTCATGTTCAAGTACCTGCAGCACAGCCGCACATCAGTATTGGCTTCCTGTCATGATCTCTACTGGATGGCACACTCCCATGACAAATCTGCGTCCACTCTTGGTGCTGCATGACCTCACAAAACACGGAAGCCAGTGCTGATGCGCTTGCATGTGACTGTGCCCTTGCTGGTGCATTCTTTTTTCTCCAGGGTCTCTTTCAGAAATACGGATGGTCCTTGCAGTAATGCATACATTGCAAGAGCAGTAGTGAAATCTATGAGCCACTCTGCCCCACTGGTGCCTAAGATATGCATTGCAGCAGTACTTCTTTGCAGACTAGTTGGTTCATACTTGAAAACTCGACTTGCTGTGCAAGCATAAGGAAAAAAGAAGGGAGACAGGAAAGAGCGCAGACTACCAACTGTTTATTGTCAGTTCACGAAGCCAATATATAGGCATGCCACACTGTGCTATCATGATGCGCGCAAAACCAGGATTCCTTTAAAAAAGGTACCGCACAGAGAGCCATGAAAAAAGCACCTCTTCTGTAGCAAACGCCACAATCTTCTACTACGTAATCACAAGGCGTGCACTTCTATTTTATCTCTTTACATTTTATTTTTTTATTGCACCCAGTCTACGATGACGTGAATAACACATGAAAAGGTACTGTAAGAAATTATAAAGGCAATGGAAAATGACTAAAACAATGAAACAATTCTCAGCTCTTCCGAAGCCAGTGACAAATGAGCAACATCGATGAAGCACAACGCCAAGAGAGTCAAAACCTTAAAAACTTATAAAAAACGTTACTCAGGCGAAAAGAGTGCACAGCAACTAAAACCTCATCAAAAGATTAACAAAAGAAAAAAACTTTTGCAAAGTGTTACCCGCAGCATTAAACATGGCCGTTTAAGAAGGCTATTTCTCTGTCTGAAAGTAAGATCGATGGCATACTTATGCATTTTGTCATTGTATTGCCTTATAAAATACGCTTCAATAATCTCCCTTTCAGTCTTTTCACGTGCCTTTGCCATGACTGATACATTCTCAAAATGGGCGGTACAGCCACGCGTCCTACAGTGAAAATCCAAATGAACCACCATTTTTTCCCCTTGTAGCCAGACTGTGCTCACGCATGCGTTCGTTGAGGCATCACCCCGTCTGCCCTATGTATACTCTTCCCACATGATGTGAACACTCAATGTGAAGTTGAGCAAGTTGAGTTTTCTAAGATATCCCTTTTAAGATGCGATATACACAATCGTGTACGCCACTTTCTTTTTTGCTGTTTCTATCAACTATGGGCTAGGATAGAGCAACATATATTGAGCCTTGGATGAATTGAACATCCTGCACAATAAATTTCTCTTTATTTAACGTCGTTTTGCAGTGTACTGTTGCATATGATCGTCTTGCTGAAGGCACTACCACGTTCGACAAGTCATTCAATGTGCCGCTTCCTGCAAGCCATGTGAAAAGTAGAATTTTTATTTGCTCAAAATGGACATAACCTAAAAATAAATTTGAACTATATTTATTCCCTGAGATTTCATTCTATTTATTTCAAAATAAAGCACGAGTGACTTTAGGATCAGTAGATATTACAACTTAATTCGGATTAGTCACTATAACACACATAAATTAACATGTTATGACAACATTTTTGTTGCAATGGAATATTGAGTGCCTTGAACTAATGTTGCATCAATTTGACATAATTAGAGACAGTTCTTCATATATGTGGCTTCTGAAAGGGATCTTGCCAGTAAATGGCACCCCATGATGTATATTCCTTGGCTCCATTGGTTTCATTGCATACATTTCTGTGCCCAGTATACATCTTTGTAATGAAGTAGCTTTGGGACCATAAATTAGTTGATTATATCCGGTATTCATGGTAACAGTGAAAATTGTCAGTCTGGTTCATCCAAAAATACTAGACACAAAAGCGCGTGTAGTGCTCAGGACAAAGTTTTCCCCAGTGTCCAAGCACGAGGAGGCTTTTTCTGCTTCAGCTGTTTCAGTTGCTGGCCCAAGTAGCTCCTCAGTCTCCTGGCCATGTCTGTGGCATCCGTACTGCTTATTTCCGCCGCTTCCTATACCATATTTTAAAACCAAATTTTTTATGCCACAATCATACATAAAACAAAAATGTGGTTATGAGTTGTCTTTCAATATTTCTTCTGTTATCTATATGCTGCCTTCAGGCTTTTGAGCCTCGCACGAACCAAATATATATATATTTTTTTTTCGTCACAGCCGACGTCACAGTGGCTCTTGCCATTCAGTCAGTTTCGTTATAAAAAGAATAACTCTCACTGAAATCGACTGTGACCAACCAAACTTTGTGTTTCGCTCATATAACCGATAATTCGCTATATCAGTGTTCGTTATAGCTTCAGCTTGGAACTCTGACCCATTACTTCAACTGTACTTACCAGCAATATATAAAGTACCTTGGATGCATGGTGTGAGTTATAACTCTACGGCGCTCGCGCTTTGCTTGCGTAGCGTCGCTGTACCCAGCGTGCCCACTCATGCAAGAAGGGAGACGCGCGTATCGCGTTCCATTCTGACTGATCCCGTTTCAGTGGGCACAGGCGTTCGCCGAACACACTTTGGAATTTACAAAGTGTCCTTCAATTTTTTGTAAGTGCA
>JALIZH010013279.1:0-91462 GCA_030522465.1 Rhipicephalus appendiculatus | reverse complement strand
CACTAACAGTACTGAATGATCCCGTCGTGTACGCGCAACGTAATGATTGCCATGAGCCTGTTAGTAGGGTTAACATCTCATCGTCCTCATCAGAAATTTAATCTGGCGTCGCAGCTCCACAGAAAGCGACGGCGACATTGCACAATGTGCGTCGCTTTTATGAGAAATGCATTCCGAGAGTTTTCCTTGTAATGCATTACTTTGTTAAAACATGCACCAGACATAAGACAGTGCCCTAATGCTGGTACAGGAAGCTTTAATCTTCAATTTGTGATGGCCAAAAATAATTCTCAGGTGGTAGAAAATACCACTATTGAACACTAAGAGGTCGCCTCAGTCGTTTGTTAACACAACCTATTCTGCACATACAAATCTCTTTGCGGGGAATTATTAACTGAGTGTTTCACTTGTCACTGGTTCATGGTCGGAATTTTAAAAGCCTGAAATGAAAAAGCGGGTATAAACAGCCCCCTGTGAAATAAATAGCTGCCAAACAGGAGGCCAAACGCTCGTTGCCATTGGACGGGGACCTAAGCCAAGCTCTTAAAAAATATCCCGGGCAGACGCCGGGGGGGGGGGGAGCCCCCGAGCCCCACCGTTCTCTCCGCCTATGTGTTGTGCCATGTTGCAGAGATGTGCTACGTGATGCATGAATATGGGGTTTGGTATGAATGATTTCAATTTTTTTTCGCTTCAATCAGCCGGCACCCAGGGAACCGTCACGTGTAAGTAGCAACATTTCAAGTTCTCCTAGGTACCGCGAAATGTGCTTGTCGGATAAATGTAGGCTCAAGTTACTCCATCATGTTGATTAGCGCCTGCTTTGATGCAAGTTGCTTCATAATGTGCAGTTATTTGTCACATATTGTGCGATACTTGGAGGGTACACTGTGCTTGAACGCAGTCCTGGCTAATCAGCTCGTTATTGTTGTTGATTTTTTCACTGTGGAAAATGCTTCCCGAGTGGTCTTGAGAAGAATATAGTTGTGTGAAATAATATAAAGAAAGGAGCCTAGGCGAAATTGGGAGTTCGGAAAAAGAATGTAATACGCACAATATTGACATGCACAGGATGTAAATGAGTTTTGCTAATGCACCATAAATTAGAATTCTTGTGGCGTTTGGTGAACTTCTCGTCAGACTACAGAACTTAAAGACTAAACGTGCTCCGTAGAACAGCGATGGCGAGAGAAGAATCGCGTTAGAATGAATCGTCCATGCTCAAGCAAAGAGCGGGTATCGTGGCCTGTGCCACACATCTCGCAGTTCATTCTCTGCTGCGCGAGATCACACTCAGACTCAAGAGGCAATATGGCCTCCGATATCACGGGAACATACTCGCCATTCTACCGGAGTTAAAGCCGAAAAGGAGCTAACGAGCAAATGGTGTGGTAGTGTAGTGAACAGTCAGCGCCTCCTCTATTTTAGGGGGCGAAGCACCTTAGGGTCTCAGCGTGTCGGCGTGCATCGTCCGTCGTCTGCTGCTGTCGTGACGGTCGATTTGCTTGAATGCAAGAGAGAGACCACCTTCTCTCGCTAAGAGAGAGTCCGCTCTCTCCTACCGCTGCCTCAGCGCTCGCCGCGTGGCGAAAGAAAGCGAACGGCGCGCGTTGACTATGGAAACGCTCCCTCGCCCGCGAGAGAGAACGCGCTGCACAACCGTTCACCTGCTACCCCGTATATATAGGCACTGGATCTTGACCTGGAATGTAGTGCCGGTGGGAAAATTCTCTTGTGCGTAGTTGAACAATAAAGATTCGCAGCGTGCGCGTTAACTAAACACGGACTGCATCCTTCGCCCCTGCCCAGGTTTCACGTTAGTGGAGCTGAAATGCCCTTCCCTGCATGCTTCGCCCCTCCGTAGTTTCGTCGCTCGCGCTCGGACAGACTCGGTGCGGCGGCTGCGCGGAGTGTCTCCGTCGGTGGGCGCAGCTAATGGTGCATTCAGACGACGGACGGAATCCGGATTTGTCGTGGACGCGGACGGCTAATCCGCGGATGATCCGCCTGCAGGCGCATCCACACGACGGACGGTGTCCTAGGAGAGAACAGCCGGATTACTCTCGACCACTGACCTGCGGCCGCTGCCAGCAGACCGGTTTAAGACTATTCAACATGGCGGCTGACAGAACGCGAAGCGCGCCGTGCATTGACGAGCATCGAGCATTGTCGAGGGCTGTGATTTGTTTCGGTGAAAACGGTGTTGGCGGAATGGCTGGATGGGAAGAAATAGATGTGAAGCAGCGGGCGCTAACGCTTACACTGGCGGCGGCGTTGACGCTGGCTCTCATCGCAGCGTTGCGCAGGAGAGAAAACTGGGGAGGCGCAAAGCACGCAGTGATGGAGCGGTGTTTCCTACTGGAACATGCCAATCGCTGCTAATGGGCAATGAGAGACAGAAGACTCCGACTGGACACAGAGACCCGCAGTCCGCTTTTAGTTAACGCGCACGCTGCGAATTTTTATTGTTCAACAACGCACAGGAGAAATCTCCCACCGGCACCACCTTGCAGGTCGAAATCCATTGCCTATACGGAGTGGCCAGTGAACGGTTGTGCAGCGCGAGCAGTCGGTTTTTTCAACCAAGAAACTCGCTAGCAGACGCTGCCTGCGTCGGCGTCGCGAGCCGAGAGAGGGGGGGAGCGTAGGAGAGGAGAGAGAGGAGGGGACGCGCATGCGCAGTGGGAGTGTGGACGCCGCGGGCAGGGATGCCTAGAGGAGAGAGGGGGGAAGCGTAGAAGAGGAGAGAGAGAGGGGGGACGCGCATGCGCAGTGGGAGTGTGGACGCCGCGGGCAGGGATGCCTAGAGGGGAGCGCGTAGGAGGGGAGAGAGGAGGGGAGACGCATGCGCAGTGAGGGTGTGGTTGCCGTGGGGAGGGATGCCTAGAGGAGAGAGAGGGGGGATAGGAGGTTTTTTATTTATTTTTTTTGAAAGGGTTTCCGCATGCGCAGTAAGGGATGTCACGCCGCACACCGGATTAAGCTCCGCCATAAGGTGCTTCACATCTAAAAAACCTGCTTTACAGAGAGCTGCTGAAGACTGACGTCGCTGTTGTCGCGCGTGGGGCACCGCGTACGAAAGGAGGATACAGCGATCGCCGATATTGGCAGTTTTTGTTCTTTTGCGAAGAACAGGTACCGACAGTGCACACTGCAATTCTGCACACTGTTTCCTTCTCTTGGCTCGCATCTTTATCGTATAATCAGTGCTCAAACACGGGCCGTGTTCTGAGACTACCGCTATCGGCGACACCGCCGCTTTGCCTGCCGCAGAATCCTGCGTGTGCAACGATTAAAGCGACAACTTACCTACCCTCCAACCCGCCAGTCAGAGCGCATTAAAAGTGATAGATATCTCAAAGGTGATCGCCTTGGAATACGGCCCCAGAAATAACTTGAACTAAGTGCCAGCAGAGCTGAAATAAACTGCGAGGACAGCCGTACGGCTCGAGCAGAAGAAAAGTGTATTGGTTGCCAGCTTATTTGCCCGCTAAAAATGCGGTGTTCCGCCGCCAGAATCCTGATGTGAAAAACAGGTAGGGCTCATCCGTCCGCGAGCCACGCGGACGACGCACGGATGAGGAGAATCGCTGATGTGAGGTCACGTGACGCGCCGTCCGCGCCTCCACATCCGGATTTGGTCCGTCGTCTGAATGCACCAGAAGCGACAGCGTCCGATAAGCCAGGCGCGGAGGGTTTTTTGTTTTTTCAATGCCAGTCACGAACGCCCGATCCTGCCGTTCACCACCCTGTCCTCTAGCCCTATCCTACTCTCGTCCATCGCCTAAAATTAGCGTGTGCTTCGCGTTCGTGGGGGAGACTACCCTTTAGGTGCTGCCTCACGACGGAAATCAGATGAAGTAATTTTTTCTTCATTCGTCTACAGATACGTCGGGCGGCGTCTTGCATGCCTTGTGTTCACTATGTTGGCGGTCACGCTGGCCCTCTTGGAGACGCGGTGTTTTGAGATATCGCGTCTCCGTTCGTGGAACTATGCGGGCAACCAATGGGAAAGCGTGACTGCGACGCTGCTGCATGCACTGCGCTGTGAGGCAGCGGCGGCATTGCTTGTAGCCACAAAAAAAAAAAAAAAAAAAAAAAAAAAAAAAAAAAAAAAAAAAAAAAAGAGCACAAAGGAAGAACTCTCACAGACGTATGACACTGGAGAGGGAAAACACGTCTGTCGCATCTCCGTGGGAAAGCGCTTGGACGCAGGTGCAACGGAAGCAGCCGTACCCTTTATGTGGCGTCGCATCACGACCATTCCCTGAACTGAGACGGACCGACGGCTCCCATTGAGGAGCGAGCGTTTGCACTGGCATTGAAAAATATAGAGGAGAAGTCGGAACAGTTCCGCGACAACGGCGCCTGATAATAACAAGCGCATATCCTAAATCTGAATCGAAGCCTCCTGCCGATGCCCGTATATTGGCCATTCGTACACTTATCAAAGCTGTAATAGAAATAAAAAAACCTGTGTGTGCTTTTCAGCACTTATTCTGAATGCGTACGCTTGTTACCGCCATCTGTGAGGAAACTGCTCTCATTTGCGTGTTTCATCTGTCTTCGAAAAAAACTATGTAGCCCACATATGGTCTGAGTGCCATTAATCAAAGATACAAAATGCTGACGACGTGTTTAAATATGCAACGAGGGCTGTGCAAAAGCGTGATGCCCTTTTAATGCTTACTCGTTGCTTACTACGCGTTCTGAATGCGATATATGACGTGGGTGCTGTATTCTCGTCATAAGGAGCCCCTCATTTCTATCGCAAGTACAGTTTTTCACACAACTTCCGCCCATATCCTTCGCTGCCTCGTATCTTTGATCTGTTGTGTTTGCTTTAGCGATGAACGCGCATCTAAAAAATTGGACTTGTGATTAGGCGCGTATGTCAGTATAGTTTATTTATTTGCTTACTTAATTAGTTTTACGTGCAATTCATTGAACGCAAGCGTTTATAATTTCTGTGCATGCAGTGTATGTGTTGGATTTCTGTGTATATTTCATAAACACTGCAGACCTTCGTTTAACATTCCGCGACGGAGTTGCATTAGTGTTGCCTATTGCAACCTGTACACGAGAGTGGGCATTCAGGGGACAGATGAGTGCGATAATCTGAAGAACAAAGAACGGCATTATATAGGCTCGACGACTATGTCCAACAATGTTTGCAGTGCACGCTCATGGATAAAAGAAAAAAAATCGTGGCTGACTCCTCAGTCATAGGAGTCGGCTATAACACAAAAATGAAACGACTCTTCACAGGAGTAGTTTATTAAACAACTACTTCCTCTCATACATAACCTACGAAGTGGACGGGGGGATGATCGCCGCCGTAGCTCAGTGGTAGAGCATCGGACGCGTTATTCGATGGTCGTAGGTTTGCTCCTGCCGGCGGCAAGTTATCTTTTCGTCCACTTTTTCTTTCTTCACATTTACATTACAATTCTAATCACATCCCCTATACTTTCCTTGGCATCATTGTCTGTTAGTTCTCATTATTATTGTTTCAGTAGTAGTTTATTGCACATAGGCATGTGACAGCTTGTACAATTTCTATTGGTATTTGACAGCTACAGCGTTGTTTTACATGGATGCACCCACGTTGACGCCTAGTGGCTCATCTACATCTCGACTAAGCCCATCATTATGATTTAACCCTTGTGGCAGCTAAATTTGTTGACATACACCTGGACACAGCACATGGTAAATTCCGCGCAAAGACATCAACAGGCACATAATAAACACTGGTAGTTTATGCGCTCTCGTTCAAAGCGTCGTTATTTGAGGAGAGAAGACGGTGGAGAGTAATCGAAAAATCATATTGAAGGTGTCGGCCATATCGTGCATCTGCGTGTTCCGACACAGGATGGCGGTTCTGTTCGACGTGTTGTCACCCTGTCTTGTCTACATTAGTACTCTTTGATGCGACCATTGGACAGCTTCGCCCTCTAAAAACGAGTGGCAACAATAAATCAGAGTTCGGTAGATATGCACGTAAATACAGGTTTACAACGCGTTTGTTAGTGCTCTCCTAGAACGGTCTTTGATAGCATCTGTTGACACAGAGAGCGATCCCACTACATTTTCCCGGCGCAAGGTACGCCGTTCGATATCGTTAGTTGCAATACGTCGCGTGAGCACGACCTTGATGGTCGCCATAACTATCCCTCTAATCATTTTCATGGAAATGAGTTTGTGCAGTTCACATGTTCCGTCCTTATGTAAACTAGTGAGTGGTTGAGTCTGAGATGTGTTTTCAGGCGATAATTTGGTGCTTTTTCTTCGTGTAGTTTTGACTCGTGTATTATTGTGTTCAAATGAGTAACCCTGCTGTGCTTCTCATTCCAGTTCAAGAAAACGAGTAAGTCGAACTTCTTGTCATTGTTTTCTTTTTCGCTACCCCATGGACATATCCCAGCGAACGGCCTTTCTGGTGCATGCTGCAGTGATGACTGTTCTGACGTACTTTTCCTATGTATCTATTATTCGCTAGCTGTCAAGTCCTTTATCACGTGGACAGTATATGATCTTCTCGGGCAATATATGCGCGCAGTATTGATAATCCGGGTGAGTACTTCAGTTCTAATGCCTATAAGATTCTTCACTTTGCAAAGGCGGAAGTGTGCATAAAGAAGAATCGAAAGCACCTCATTTTATGCTCACATATATTTGTTGCATAGTTCGATCATTTTGCAGCAAAGTTTTTAAAAAGGCAGTACCTTATAGCCGGCATCGGCCCTCGACAGCGTTGTGGCTTCATTTGTAAAGTAAGGCCGAGAAACGCAGTCGGAATCGGAGCCAGAAAATTGCTTTCAAAACAGTTATCCAGTGTTGTAACAGGGACGCCGCATTCACCAAGCTTAACATGAAAAACCCTTCAAAAAATTATTGCCTGAACAAACTACTTAACACTACACGAATATATTTCCAATATTAAAAAGCGCGTGAATTTTTTTTTCAGTCAATATAAAGAAATAATTGAGCGCCAGTATCAATCACTATGCTTCCAATTATGAACCAGGCGTGGTCAAAACTAAAAAAAAAAAGCATTTGGAACAAACGAGGACTTCGATATGCTCACGAACGCTTCGAGCATGCATGCTAGTGTTCTACCGGACTTTTTTTAAAGACATCCATTTGATTGCGTGACGGTATATACATTCCTTTTGAGGTGGTGTCGGAAACGCGCCTAGACAACAGTGATAACAAAGTGACGAATGCACTATTGCTCACGTTATAATACTCGTGGTAGATAATGCGGCTATAATAATTCATGAGATTACAATTTACAGTAATCCTGATTGATACTCAGAAATTACGAAAGTGGACATACTCCGGAAACTCACCGCAGCTGATTAGAGGTATGCTGCATTCCTGAGCAGCGAAGTGTATGCCATATTTCGCTCTTCCAGCCAGGTGAAATATGTCTCATGTCCCTTTTTTATTATTTCTATTTGAGTTGGACGGGAAAAAAATTGTGCAGTCTACAATGACAAGTGCCGGAAAAAGAAACGTAAGAATAATATTTAGTATCCCAAATACTTTCCATTTAGTTCTAGGGCAAACCGGATAAAGACAACATTTTGTTCTCTGTCTGTAGGTAATAAGTACTTCAAAACGTCGAAAGATTCTACATGACTTCCTAGCAGCGTACGCAGCGTAACCATTTGACTACGACAGCGCAGCACTGCTTGCTGCATTATACTCTTGCACCGTGATCTAGATACTACGCGTTATAATAATAATATCTGGGGTTTAACGTCCCAAAACCACGATATGATTATGAGAGACGCCGTAGTGGAAGGCTCCGGAAATTTCGACCATCTGGTGTTCTTTAACGTGCACTGACATCGCACAGTACACGGGCCTCTACCATTTCGCTTCCATCGAAATGCGAACGCCGCGAGATACTACGCGTGATGCTCAGCAAAGTCCGACAGGGCGGTTATGCTTCCACACACGCCTCTCATGTACATGAGAAAGAAATTCGAAGGCCGGCATCAGTGCGCGCTGCTAAATCGAACACATTATTTTGCACACTACTGCCTGATAGGTGCAGGAGGTCACGTGGCACATGCATGTGTTTTCCGACAATAAGGTGCCACTGCCAAGTTATGGCGACCTTCAGATAACTGGGATATCTCTCATATTTTTCTGCCTTGATCCCAAATGTCGCATTAATGGCCATCGCACAATTCTCAATCCAGTGACGACGATGATAATTCGACCGCTGCTGCGGTGTGCGTGGTGTGCCTGTTGCTCCTGCTCACAATCACTGCAATCTTCCTCATTTTATCTTGGACGAGCGGTGGTAAGTGGATCGTTGTTGACAGGTCCGAAAGTATTCAACTGCACCAAGCTAACGCTACGCTCTTTAGCAAGTCCCTCTGTATTCTTTGCTGTACACTCAGACCAGACAAGCCAGATTCAAGGCATCAGTAGGATTGGTACAGAACTGGCATGGATTAGCACCCACGCAGACGCCGATGAATCACTTAGTTTCGGAAAATTGTAATCGACGGGAGGTAGCGGAACGTGGTGATTGTCAAGAAGGAGATGTAATCATCGCTCCGAGGACGTGTAAAGCAATTAGAGCGATTGCAGAAGCTACTAAAATTTCACCCCTACGAGAGTAAGCGTATCTTCCTGCATTCGCCAAGAGTACGTCATGAACCATTTAAAACGTTTCAGAGCCCTGAGGTGCTTTTATCATCGCGAAGTGCCAGGGCACTCCGCGATGATACCTGAGTGTGTTCAAGAACATACTCAGGAAGAGCATGGCATGAGCGGTCTTTCGGTTGAATATTTATGGCTCATGCTGTCTACGTCTATCCACCCCAGGCTTTCAGGGCTACTTAAACTCTTGCGTGCTTATGAAGACGCCCAATTATATACGAATCCGCGTCCATTTTTCACCCGAAAAACATGTAACGTGAACACAAATTCTTGTTTATTGTAAGTTTGCCTGACTCCGCATTCCACACCGATGTCACGCAGAGGACGACGGAGGCGACGCCGAAGATACGGAAAAAGATAACATGAAATACGATGCTGACCCCCCGATGCCGGTCGAGGTCAGGGTCGAACGAGAGACGACTCCCAAGCCTAAACCGTCTGTGCCCGTACCGATGACGCTTTCGCCAGTAACTGCGCCCACTCCTCGGAAACCGCGCCCCACGCGTCCGGCACCAGGTACAACGACTCCGAAACCTGTAGCAACTCCTAAAGGACGGACCACCACTCTGTCTACAGTCACGCCTACTCTACCTAAAGTAACTTCGGCCACCACGCCAACCATTCCACGGACAAGTAAGTCGCTTGTGATGAACCGTTCCAGGCGCGTGCTTATACAAACGATTCTCCTGCCTCTAAAGTAGTCCCCGTTAATGCAAAATTGCAAGTTTGACGGCAGTCGCAAAAGCAATAAAAAAATAAATAAATAAAAACAAACAGGATGCTTGAGCTTCGTCTTCAAGAGGCGAACGCGATAGCGCAAACGGGCACAGTTCGCATTTGCCCTTTCAGTCGCTAGCTAGATTTCGCTTCTTGTTTGACACCGTGCTGCAAAGAAAAAAAGAACGTCTGTGCACGTAAAACTGGTCATTTCACACTATGCTAGAAATCACACTGCAAGTACAGTCGTGAAGGGCCCACTGCGCCGTATTTCTTTTCTTTTTTTTTTTTTGCGAATCGGCGAAGTACCCGCTCGTCTGTAAGGCAACACGCGCAACCGCGCACTTGCTAGATGCCGCTGCTGATAATGATCGTTAGTTGTTGCCCTGCGCTTTGCAACTGGTCGTGGGTCCACTGCGCCGTATTTCTTTTCTTTTTTTTTTTTTTGCGAATCGGCGAAGTACCCGCTCGTCTGTAAGGCAACACGCGCAACCGCGCACTTGCTAGATGCCGCTGCTGATAATGATCGTTAGTTGTTGCCCTGCGCTTTGCAACTGGTCGGCCTTTAAACCAACAACTAATTTCGTCATTCGCATATTTTGACGCTTGGTGCGGTTCTACGTTTCTGCCACGCGATATTTTTTAAATGTTAAGGAGACGCTTGGCACTAGATGACATTAAATGACATTCGTGTAGGCTTTTAATTTCGAAAGAGTTCCGAGTCCTCATGCGGCTTTGTGGTACTCCACCTGCTTGCAATGTTTTTGCCTTTTGTTTGATTGCAGCTCAAACGGAAGATTTTTATTGTTTCACTCATTTGCACCGATTTAGAGTATTTCGTTCACTGACAATGCTAATTTTTCGCTCACAGCCATGTACGCCAACCGCGGAATTTCCGCGAAAGGAGCTCTTTACGCTATCGCGTTAAAATATCTAGCTTCTGAAGTTCTACTTATGAAAACCACCACAGGAAAACGATAAATCACTGAGCAGCTGGTGTCGTTGAAGCCAACGTTTAGACAGGTGGCTTGCCTTCGTCAAGGCAGCCACTGCCTTCTTTAGCTCTGGGTGCGCCTTGGTCCCTCTCTTCCAACCACCGACCACAGAAGTGGAGAAGGAGAAGAGAGCATGTGCGTCAGATAGGAGGGGGAAGGGAAAGAAAGTATAGCAGGGCGCTAGTCAGATAGCTTGGCTTGTCAAATGGGCACAGTAAGGGAGAAAAATCTTAAATGAAAGAACGAGGAGAGTGGATATGTACCGGGAGCGTTTATAGGTTTAGTTCGCGTGGGCTAAGTTGGGGAAAGCGGGTGCTTTTCGCTGAGCCATATATCAGCTCAGGGTCAAGGAAATCGCGTCCTTGCACTTCAACAAATTATACATCACACGTTAGAAGCAAGTGGTCATGAAAATTACATGGTCAGACTGTGGAAACATGCTTAGATAAAGTGCTGAAGTAGGACTTGTCGTTATGAATCTGCTATAGTGGATATATTCAAGAGCGCCCTTTTTTACTTTCTTTTTTTTTTACCGATTGGCATGATTGCATTAAAATTTTGAGTATGATACGGCTCTATACTTTCTGTCTCCGGAGGGCCGGTAGATTAACTGAACTATATAAAGTTTGAATTCTTCAGCATTCGGTCGTTGCACTATAAAATGCTGGGCTGCGCGGCATTTAGCTGTGAAAGCTACGGGATAGCCGCTCATGGAACAAACGGACGCAGTTCACACCGTAGTGTAACTAACACGCTGACACTTATTAGCACATTTGACACAACAGCGACCCCAACCAGTGGAATCTTACCAAGAAATAACCGCAGGAACATGACAAGTAGCATATTAGAATGGCAACAAAACACGTAAGAACGAAGCATACTCGACGCAACTCGAATGCGGCGTCGCGGACGTTCAACTCACCTCGGGAGTCCGCGGGAACGAGCCGCGGAGTCGCACCCCCGGACCTCCTGCGAGAGATGACCGTCGACCAGCAACTCAAGCGCCAAAAGATACGGAGCTCCGTTCCACATGACGGCGCGTACAGTCACCGTCAGGTGGCTCGGCAGCATCGTTTCAGCGTAGCTCTTCGGTGACTACGCTGATTGTGCCGACGACTACGCTAATTACGACGCACGAGCACTATAAGGCGTAAAAATTATAGGGGGTGCGAGCATTCCGCCCCCCCCCCCCCCCGCTTTCCGAGGCACAGCCTTTCTTGACCGACAGCTGATGTATAACTCGATGCAATGCCCTCATCGCGAAGTCAGAACAAAAGCTCGATGAGTCACGTGATCATATTTTGGTCGCCTTTCGGCTTCTTAGGCGACAACGCCTGGGGGGCGCTTCGGGCTGCAGCGTGGTGTTCCGGGAGAACTTCCCGGATATATTGAGAACGATCTGTTTCTACAAGCTGATTTCGACTCGTACCACCGCAGCGCTTTTGCAGCTCTCCAGAAGGACCACAGGAGGGTGCGATTAGTAAACATAATGCTAAAAGCGACTTCCGGTGTATAATTGTGGAGCGTCTCTTCGCGCTCTATCCATAAAAATGATGCGCCAGAGCTCGCTACTTAGTTAAGTGACTCCGCAGGAAAAGCGGAGTCGAAGAAGCACCGAACACACGATTACTGGCGTGTCGAAAATAGCAAATGTTGCCTCGAATTTGCCGCATTTCGATTTCATAACGGACATCACGGTGGCTCTGACAACGACGGTGTATTCCGAGTTTCCAAATAATTCCTATCGCAGTAGTAACCTCACCGATTAAGTACACCGCCTTCTAGTCGCCACTATTGCGCAATGCTTAGTGGGAGAGTTGTTGTGGCCATAAGCACGACGTCGTGGGATGCATTCCCGACCACGTATCACAGAAGTAGTAGGTTCCACTGGCGTCAAGGTGTTTAGTCCATCATTTTGCTTTCATCTCATATTTAATGTAAAAAGGGGGGAAATCGTGACTGATTACGAATTTAATTTCAATGATAGGCTGCTATAATAAACTCATTGTTTTCCCATGATCTGTTGGTTTCGTACTGCTGTATCACAAACGTGCTCCCTCAATCCTTTTCTCTTCATTCGTTTCTAGCGCACATAAAAATACAAACACTTAAAAAGTTTCTCCACTAAAACTACGAATCACAAAATGAAGTGCTTCACATGGGCTCTAACGGCCAACCATAGATTAATGAGCTGACATTAGCAAAGTACAGAAGGAAAAAGATGATTAGCGCTTAATAAAGAATCACTATAGAATTGACATTTCGTGTATTTTACAGCTACGACGCGATAGAAAGCGAAGTAAATATTTTGCATGCACAATACATAATACGTTTCAAAGTGTCAGTCTAAAGGAGGACTCACTCTGTTATAGTTGTTGATGTCACAGTGCACTGATACTTACTTGTGTTCAGTTAGTTCCCATTTTTTACACGTGCTTCTTCTGTGTAAGGATACTCGCGATGGTGCGTCTACTAATTATGGCCCTCGAGTGCTGAAACGAAGTTCGCAAGTTCGAAAGACGGCCTCGGCAGTCGTATTTTCGGGGGATGTGGAAATGATTATGGCCCGTGTGCTTAGATTTAGCTGGCCGTTAAAGATCACTAGGTGGACGAAATTTCCGGAGCGCTCCACTACGGCGTCCTTTCGTAAACATATCCTGGTTTCCGGGAAGTAAAACCCCAACAATTATTAATTCTTCTATGCGTGAATCGCGACGCGCATCATACGAGAACAGTGTCGCGTGCTGCACAAAGCCCACACTATTCGTGGCTGATGTTACGTGTCACTTCAGGTACGCCGCCGACGGTGCCGAGCTCGACTACAACGAGCCCGAGGCGAACGAGTCCGAGACGAACGAGCCCGAGACGAACGAGCCCGAGGCGAACGAGCCCGAGGCGAACGAGCCCGAGACGAACGAGGCCGAGAAAAACTCCGTCGACCACAAGGACAAGTACCGCGGCCACGACAGCCACACGTACAACAGTCACCACAACTCCGACGACGACTACAACCACCTCGACGACTACAACCACCCCGAGGACTACAACCACCTCGACGACTACAGCCACCTCGACGACTAAAACCACCTCGACGACTAAAACCACCTCAACGACTACAACCACCTCGACTACAACCACCTCGACGACTACAACTACCTCGACGACTACACCTCGCTCGACAACCCCGATGCCGGAATGTAAGCCTAGCGTACTGTATTTCGGAAAAAAAGGCACTTGTGCTAGTGAGCCGATAGCATCGGCGTGCACCGTTCAGGGCAGCATCGGCGTGGTTCTCCATTAGGGACAGCCAATTTTCACCTCTAAGCCATCCCCCCTATACCCCAGAATCAGTGGCGTAGCCAGGAATTTCGTTCGGGGGGGGGGGGGGGGGAGGGGGGGGCTCGGATGTCAACACTATATATATATATATATATATATATATATATATATATATATATATATATATATATATATATATGAGAACTAACAGACAAAGATGCCAAGGAAAGTATAGGGGAAGCTATTAGAAGTTCTTGTAATGCAAATCTGAAGAAAGAAAAGTGGACGAAAAGATAACTTGCCACCGGCAGGGACCGAACCTGCGACCTTCGAATAACGCGTCCGATGCTCTTCCACTGAGCTACGGTAGCGGTCATCCCTCCGTCCACTTCATAGGGTATATATGTGTATTTAAACGTGGGAGCGTCAGTCAACGCCGCCTGTTGCCATTACGGCGAGTGTGGAACATTCTTTTTTGCCTGTAGGCGTCACGTAGTACGTGATCTTATTACGAGCGGGCAGCTCACTAATAATCCCTCGCATACCACCTAAAGTTGCCGATAGTTATGGTCGAAGAAAAAATCAATAACTTTAACGTGTCACAGCGCCGAGATCACACTTTCATCTCACTTATCAGTAGATAATTCAGAGAGGAGGTAGTGGCCAAATATAATCCAGTGTGGCCAATCCCCATCTAGTGAGGGAGTGCATTACAGCCTGTGGTCAGCGGTACAAGGCCGCACCCCAAACCTATTTTTGCAGTTCAAGCAGCACGCGGATTCGTTATCGCGGTGTGGAAGTGCGAAGCGCCGGGATTTCAACCACGGCCGTCTTGCACGCGAGGCTGCTGTTGTACCTCTAGGCCATAGCTGCATCTGGATAAAAAATTAATGAACCTCGTCGGCGCGTGTAGCGAGAAGGCAAGAGAACTGCTGGTGATTAAGAATAAAAGACTGGATTGCAAGAGAAGGCATCCGTGCCGCGGGACGCAAAACTTTAGGTGTGCAGATGAGACTATAAAGCTTGCGGCGATATCGTGGCCGAAGCTAGCACGAGATCGGGTTAATTGGATAAACACGGGAGAGGCCTATGCACTGTAGTAAGCGTAGTGTGGCTGACGTTGATGGTGATAAGTATTACTAAGGCCTGATCTTCAGTGCAAGGCTTTTATGTAAGTAAGACGGCCTACATATGAGGAACGTTGCTTCAATAGTATTTCTTGATATGCATGCATCACTAATAAGCTACTCAGTAAATTTTGAAGTGCAGCTCTATCTGTAAAGAAGCTCTGTCTGTAGAGTGGAGATATTAGTGTTGCTTTGAACCAATGGTGGGCATTATCGCGATACAACAGTATCGTTATGGTACCTTAGAGACGCTTCTGAATATCTATTTCTGTATCGAGATATATTTGCAAAATGCATTTGTATCTCAGTAGTGAAATACTTTTAAGATTTATCGATTATATCGCGATACTGCACAGTACACTGGTATCTCGTTTCTTTTTTGTCGGAAATGAGCTTTTCTAAAGGGGAAAGGAAGACTTTTGTGCCACGCCAAGCATTTTGCGAGCCTTGTGTTGAGGCTGAACCGATGCTGTCTAAATGAAATCCTGTTTGAGAAGATGCTGTTACTTAAGTGCAGTTACTGCAACAACCATCTCAGTAATACAGATTTTGTGTCTATAATATATGTATACTTTTTTTTTATTCACTGGTGTTTAATTAGTGATTCGAGTGAAATGCTTGGCTGACAAGTTTCAATGCGGAGAAAGATTAATCACAAAATTTTCCTGCACGAAACAAATGTCTTTGCGGAGTATCTGAGCTACCAATATCAAACGAGTATTCCAGTATCTGTATTCCGTGTATCGATAATCTGGAATACTTTTTTGGTCGCTTTGCAAAAGCATTTCGGAAATATCCTCTTACGTGAAAGAGAAATATATATCAGTATATGTATTTTAGGCTTCCAGTGCATGTATTTTGATATATGTATTCCGGAATACTTTTCCTAGTATCTCTGGCCAACCTTACTTTGGACCATTGGTTGTCATCGCAAAACATAGCAAGACGTTTTGGTTTCGTTGCAGTAAAGGAACTTATGTGCACTGTGGGCCATACTGCTCTCACAAAAATCATGTATCCACCCGACGCCTTGTGTCAATGCCTGTTCTACACCGACGTGGTCATCGTCGACGGGGCGATACTGGCCTCAAGAGAGCAAAATAGCTGGAAGTTTTTCCAAGTGATTTCTAAGCGATACAAGAAGACCAAGTTGGGCATTGCTTTCGACCACAGGTAAGAAGACAATATCATGAATTTAGTTTTTTATATTTCGGTGTACATCGACGTGTGACTTGGCGTCTAAAAGAGAATGTAGATGCATAGGCATCGTACCCGATTTAATAAAAATTCTTCACTCTGCCTTGGCATTTGGAAGAAGAAGCCGTTCTTGCACTATGTACAGTATAACACCCTTATAACGATAACGGTTCTAAGTATATATTGTTTATAACAATGAGAAGCTGCTGCACCGTAAACATTTGTATTTTTTCTATGGTGAAATAACCCGCTTGCAGCAATGCCCATCTGCGGCACTATCGGTTGTAACAATTAATTCTGGCTGCTCCTTGTCCGTTGCGAAAGATAATGGAACGTGAAATCCTTGAAAAGAAAGACGAAAACGAGAAATTCAAGCTGCTGAACCCCCGCCCACACCCCAACGTACCTCAGCGCCCCTTCGGATTTCGTAACTCAACGCCCCTTTGGAAAGTGAGCTTCGCCGCATAGCGGTGTATATTGCGGCAAAGCTGACTTTTGAAATCCGCTAAGGTACGGGAGTGTCGGTGGCTTGAGACAAGCATGCAATTTGAATAAAAAAATCAGGCTGCAAAGACTTCAAGCGTCCGAAACTTCAGACGTTGTCATGCATTGGCTCCACGGAGCTTGTTGTGGTCCTGCGAAAGCATCCGTATTTTTAAACATGTTCGAAGAATTGGAGCTTTGTCATCCTTGTCACTTATATGTGTCCGGCAGATCCCATCCGGTATCATAGTTTTCTCACAACAGCCTGCCGCCCCCCCCTATTTTGATTTTTTTTTCATGTAACCCATTTATGGCAATCATCGGTTATAACAATGACATTTTCCTCGCACTTGAATATTGTTATAAGCGGGTTTGACTGTATAAGTATCTAGTACTTTGCAATATTATAAAGCTATAATTCCTGAGATTTCGTTGATACATTAAAAGAAAACTTAGATTATTTCAGCGTTGGCAAGTCCACTAATTAAGATATCTTGGAATCAATTCTGTGGCTTTCTGATCGACTTCCGAACTTAGTACACATTCCTCAAATACTGACCGACTACTGGCAATATGGCCTGACAAACACGGTTACCAGTCGTTGCTCAATAATTAATAACACATCAACGTTTTATAAAAAAACTTCCCCATCTCCCGCTAAAGGGAACCATGTGTGGATGCGAAGCAGCGGGGAGATAGTTAGCTTGAGCGGGAGCAACGTCGCCGCTCTCGTTTCACGGCAGCGGTCCGGGCGCTCATCGCGGCGCTGCACAGGAGAGACAATGAGGCGCGCGCGCTCCGTCATTTTCATACCGCGGAACTGCCGTGGCGCCCCCCAGCGGAGTATGCAGCTGTCGCACCACCTGTCGTGCGCGCCGCTCCGTAGAGGATTCCTAGAGGAGAGGACGGGGGGGGGACCGTCGTAGAGGAGAGAGAGGGGGGAGGGGACGTGCATGCGCTGTGGGGGTTGTGGGACGCGGGCGCCGCTCCGTAGAGTAGATGATTCCTATAGTAGAGAAAGGGGGGTAAGCGTAGGAGAGGATAGGGGGGAGGGGACGCGCTTGCGCTGTGGGGGGGTATGGGACGTGGGGGGCCGCTCCGTAGAGTAGAGGATTCCTAGAGGAGAGGAAGGGAGTGAGCGTAGGAGAGGAGAGAGGGGGGAGGAGACGCGCATGCGCTGTGGTGGTGTGGGACGTGGGAAGCGGGAAGGAGGGACGGACTAAGCCCCCTCCAAACACATGCAAGCAAGATCAAGGATTGGAGTCAACCTGGGCGACAGACACCACCTGCCTAGCCATTGCTAAGCAGCCTCTCTGTTATCTCGCCCATGACTATGATGACTGTGGTAGTGGTTGACGGCCTTCATATTACTACAGTGTTCTGGTTCGGATAATGGGTGCTTCCCTACTTCATGAAAGTGGCCGGGGGGCGGGACGCGGGACGGACATAGCCCCGAGCATAAGGTGCTTCGCATCTAAAAAGCGCGTTTGTTCTTGTGACAATTATAAACCACCAATTATTGTCAAGTAATGACCATGCTACATATCTATCGCATAATTATTGCGCGGGCGAATGCACAGCGCATCATGACAGAACATTAAACTTGACAACTAGCATAGAAGACAGTGACGTTGCAACGCGACATTTAGCATATCAAACGAGGGTGTTTTAATGGCAGGAGTCGCGACAACGTGCAAGGGTTAACAGAAGAGCGTGCAGCGATCACTCGCCGTAGTATTTTTCTTCTCCTGTGGTCAAGCCACATGTCCACTAGCCTTCATTACAATCACTCCCGGGCAATAAGGCAGCCATCCTGGCGACCTAAGGGCAAGAGCACACAGGGGGGATCGTGGTACTTCTTGAGCATGGAAATGTGCACGATTTCTTGTCCACGGCGACGCTTGTCCGAAGACGCGTCGAGCGGCTCCACGAGGTAATTGACTGCATACTTTTGTTGCAGTACCCTATAAGGGCCGTGGTACTTCGAAGATAGCTTGTGCGAGAGTCCCGAAGGAGTAGATGGAACCCACAACCATACTAGTGTGCCAGAAGCAAAGTACGCAGCAGTAATCGATTCATCGTGGCGATGTTTCTGACGACTTTGGTCGTGTGAGGTGAATGAACGAGCAAGCTGGCCGACATTATTCTGCATTTGCGGCTGCTTTTGAAACAGTTGTGAACTCTGAAGAGTCAGGCCGGTACGGAAGAATTGTGTCCATTGTGGATGAAGCTTCATGTCCATAAAGAAGAAAGAAGTGTGAGACTCCAGTGGTGCTTTGTGTTTCAGTGTTGTAGGCAGACGTGACGAATGGTAGTATGCTGTCCCAATTGTTGTGGGCAGATGAGGCGTACATGGACAGCATATCGCCAAGTGTGCGATTGAAACGCTCCGTCATCCCATTAGTTTGAGAATGATATGCCGTTTTAGTGCGATGTATGATGCAACACTCCTTCACCAAGGCTGTAGTAGCATCGGATAGAAAGACACGCCCGCGGTCGCTAAGTAATTCTCGAGGCGCTCCATGTGTTAAGACGAGGTTGCGAAGTATGAAGCTAGCCACGTCTTTTGCGGTAGCAGAAATTAGCGCCGATGTTTCAGCATACCGCGTCAGGTGATCGATGACCACTATAACCCATTGGTTGCCGCTCGGAGTGTAGGGAAGCGGACCGTATAAGTCTCTTCCAGCGCGCTCAAAAGGTCGGGCGGGACACGGTAGAGGTTACAACGTACCGCCGATATGTTGAGGTGGCGTCTTGCGTCGTTGGCACGTAGGGCACGACCGGATGTACTGGCGAACGAAACGGTACATACCGCCCCAGTAGTACCGAAGCTGAAGGCGTGTGTATGTCTTTAAGACACCAGCTGACAGCATTGTGGATCATCGTGAACCGTGGCGCAGATGTCGGAGCGGCGGTGTCGAGTAATAACAAGCAGCCACTTTCGGCCGACCGATCAAGTTGTAGCTGCGGCGGTAGAGCAGGTTATCCCGAATAGCGAAGTGTTGGGCTTGGCGCCGAAGCGTCCGAGAGACAGGAGAGGGCGTCTTGTTCGAGAGGACTTCCAGAAGCGAAGGGATCCAGGGGTTTTTACGTTTCTCGGAAGGCATGTCGGAAAATGTTGATGGCAAAGGCACCGCCGACGGAAATAGACGAGCTGGTGGGCTCAGCAAGCAAAGGTGAGCGAGATAGGGCATCCGCATGAGAATGCTTCCGGCCAGAACGGTAAACAACATGAATGTCGAATTCCTGCATGCGCAGTGCCCAGCGAGCAAGCCAACCATTCGCATCTTTTAGTGAAGATAGCCAGCATAGCGCATGATGATCCGTCACAATATCAAATGGACGTCCATACAGGTACGGGCGAAATTTTCTAATCACCCCTATAATGGCGAGACACTCTTTTTCTGTGACTGCGTAGCTTTTCTCAGCTTTCGAGAGCGTGCGGCTGGCGTAAGCAACGACGTACTCTTCAAAGCCACATTTGCGTTGGGCAAGTATGGCACCAAGCCCAACGCCAATAGCGTCAGTATGAAGCTCTGTTGGTGCTGACGGATCGAAATGTCGCAGTATTGGCGGGGCAGTGAGAAGGCGTCGAAGTTCTTCAAATGCATCGTCGCACGCCTTTGACTAGGCTGATAGATCAGAACTGCCGGCGAGAAGGTTGGTCAAGGGGGGCCATAATTGAAGCGAAATCACGGATGAAGCGTCGGAAATAACGTAAACCGATGAAGCTTCGAAGCTCTTTGATGGTGTTCGGTTTCGGGAACGCGGCAACGCCACTAATTTCCGCAGGGTCCGGAAGGATACCGTCTTTTGAAACTACATGGCCGAGGATGGTAAGCTTGCGAGCAGCGAAGTGGCATTTCTTCAAATTAAGTTGAAGACCCACCGTAGAGAGGCACGTCAGGACTTGCTCGAGACGCGTAAGATGGGATTCGAAGTCGGTTGAAAATGCCCACAATATCATCTAAGTAGCAAAAAGACAGGTGTTCCATTTCAGACCGCAAAGGGTAGCGTCCATCATTCTTTCGAAAGTGACTGGCACGTTGAAGAGGCCGGAGGGCATAACGGTTAATTCGTAGAGTCCATGGCCTCCGCCATCGGCACCTGCCAATAGCCGGAGCGCAAATCTAATGAAGAAAAGAATTCTGCTCCCTGTAGGCAGTCCAATGCATCAATACGAGGCAGAGGGTACACGTCTTTACGCGTAATTTCGTTGAGTCGGTGGTAGTCGACGCAGAACCTGATGGACCCGTCTTTTTTCTTCACGAGGACTACCGGCGAAGCCCAGGGGCTGTTGGATGCCTCGATGAAGCCAGGTTTCATCATGTCGTCCACTTGTTGGTTGATGACACGGCGTTCAGCAGACGACACACGGTATGGACGCTGTCGTAGTGGGGCTTGCTGGCCGGTGTCAATAATCTGAACGACTGTTGATGTTCGGCCTAAAGATGGCTGATCGCAATCGGATGAAGCGCGAAAACGCTGTAGTAAGGGTAAAGATCTCTCCGCGTTGGTTAGGCGTGAGCTCAGGATCAATGGTCTTGGAGAAAAGGTCCACATGGTCATCGGCCGTAGTAGGTGGTGTGACAGTACTACGTACAAATCGAGGGTGACACCACAGGGTCCGGCATAGCAGCGGGGATTACGCAGTCAAAAACTTCGTAGTTCCCCAGACATTCCCCACGGAGTACTGATGAAGCGCTTGCCGAGGGATTGCACACGTAAATATCAGAATAACCGTGCAGAAAGTAACGATGGCGAATGGAAGCAAGACGTTCCGAGGGCGCGCGGAACTACCTGATGGCGTAAACAAAACAGGTGCGGTCGCAACAGGGGCACGCGACACCCGAATGAGAGCGGCGGAGAAAGGTGCAATGGTAACGTCAGAAGCGGCAAACACTTTACTAGACTGGCAGTCGTCGGGGTCGAAGGACGGCACAGATAATGTTAGTTCGGAACGAGCGCAGTCCACTAGAGCAGCGTTTGACGATAGGAAGTTCTATCCAAGAATAACGTCGTGCGAGGAACGGAATAGGACGATGAATTCGACGACATACATGACACCTTGAATGACGACTCGCGCGTTGCATAACGCCGACGGCTGAATGTGGTGCGACGTAGCCGTTTGTAAAGAGATATCGGTGAGGGGAGTGGTCACCTTTGTTCAAATTGCGGCAGAGTTTTTCGCTAATGACAGATACGACAGCTCCAGTGTCGATAAGTGCAAGTAAATTGACGCCACCTACAGACAGTTAAATTTCGTTCGGAGGACAAAGATTACGTCTTGAAATGTTCGACAGTAACGCAGTTCTTGCCTCCAGAACTGCGGCTGTCAGTTTTCCCATCGTTGCAGGCTGCGGTGACGTAGCATTGGGGAAATGGACCGGTGACGAGGAGAAGGCGACCGGCGTGAATCGAATGGTCGGTGACTGGTAGTTGGGTGGTCTGGAGTAGGATCAGCAGGGACGGCATATGAAGGTTGAGCCTGAACGTAGTTGGAGGCCCCTAAACTGTCACGAAGAGGGAAGCTGCGACGGCGGCAGTGGCGAGCTACGTGACCTGGAATGCCACACGAGAAACATCTGGGCTTATTATCGTGCGTGCGCCATGGGTTGAGGGCAGGCGCACCGTTGACAGCAGGACCTCCAAAGACCTCCGTGAACGCTGTCGTGAAATCTGACCAGGTGGTGAAATCGGTTCGATGATTTTTGTACCAGAGTTTTGCGACGTCGGTTAAGTAGAAGTTCAGTTTTGTGAGCTTGTCACTGGCGTCCCACTTATTTTAAGAGGCCACCAGCTCATACTCGACAAGCCAGTCTTCCACGTCGTGGTCATCGGTACCACTGAATATAGGGGGGATCGCGCTTCCGGAGTGCGCCAGGGCAGAAGACAGGCGTAGGTGCTGGATCAGGAGCGCCCTGAGACGGTCCCGAATCAGTCATCGTGACAGGTCGTGGTAGTGTCCGGCTGAGTAGTACCAGCAGTTCCAGGGTGAAGACCACATACACCCAGCACCTGCACCAGTTCAAACGAGGGTGTTTTAATGGCAGGAGTCGCGACAACCGTACACGGGTTTTCCTACTGCAAGGGCTAACAGAAGCGCGGGCAGCGATGTTAGCCCGTGGTCAAGCCACATGTCCACTACCTTCATTACACTTATTATGAACTTCTGAAGAATTGTAACAATTCCGGGCATATTGTAGACAAGCGCCGGTATGGTGTTCTTGCGGCTGCCAATAACCCAGGTAAGATATGTGCCACCATGCGCAGAAAGAATGGGAGGGCAATAGACAAGAACCGGACTGACATGAAGAATTCTAAGTGTTGGTCCTAAATTAGTGTCGCGTAATTATTGAACGCACGTGCACTCATGCTAGGTGGGAGAATGGGTTTGGGTTCATATTGATGTATTACGGCAGCGCGGTAACGAATACAAAGGGCAAAATGAAGACAGGACAGCGCATGTCCTGTTTTCCTCTTGTCCTTGCATTCGTTACCACGCGGCCGTAATACGTCAATAGCACTCAAGCGCAGCACGGTACTTTTAAATTCAGCACAAACAGCTATTGCAAAAGATGAAACTTTGCACGAGACTCATTAGACAGTGTTTCTGCAAGGGCTTTTGTTTCGGCCGGAAGACGTTTGGTCAGGGGCGTCGCTAAGCTCCCTAGCGAAAGGTTTGGCTGGCGGAGCCGTTGGAGTGATTAGCCTAAGAGTGGTTTTGTCTCCACGCCCCGCCGTGCGCGGCTGAGCTGTCTCGGGTAAAGGATGGAGGTATTGGCAGGTGCCTTGTGCTTCGGCCTTTAAGGAGTCTCGGCGGAAGGCAGGGCAAAGGCTGGATACGATAAATGACCCTTGACTCAGTATTATGCGCAGAAGAAAATAAGGCCTATAGTTTCAGATAAGGAAGGGTATTTCTTAATAATGCCGGAGAGCATGCTCCCAAAAAATTGTTAAGAGTCATAAAACAGAATTTTAAGACGAGAAAAGTTAAGCTATCGGGAGTTAAAAAACGTGTTGTCGACCTTTGTTAAGACATAATCTAGAGAGGATAGCTTGTTATGCCAAGAAGGCTAGATTACATACTTCAGAACTTTTTTTCAGCGAGAACACATCGGAAGGTTTCTTTTCGAGCACTTGTTTCAGAGAAAGGCACCTGGCAATTCTTTGTATCTAGTTACTTGTACGGCTTCGCCTCTGAGTTTTTGAGATCCTTTTCGCATGCGTCATGTTCAGGCGCTTGTTCAGTTTCTGTCCGAGCAGAACCCCGGTGGTTTTGAAGCTTTCTGTATGGATATTGAAGACCTTTATTACTTCTTTCCGCATGAAGCGTTGTTAAAATGTGTTAGAGATTGCATTAATGAAAAAGTGAAGGAAATGGCTTTCAGTGATAAGCGTGGTGTGTCCACGCGCGATTTTCCAGAAATCCTGCCCATGTCACTAAAGCCGACGTTGGTCGTTGGAAGGGAGGCGTTTATGTGCAGGAATGAGGAATTCGTATTGTTTCTAAGGTTGCTCCGAATATTAATAATTTGCACCTTGTCAAGAGCGACACGTACGAAAGACGCCTTATTTAAATATATTATTAGAATTTTTGGGTACGCGGGCGATTACTTGACTTTTTGGAGTTATGGCGACTCTGAATGCATGGTTACATCAGTGAGCGAACAATTTGAAATAAATGAAGCAGGACTGCATTTTGCCAAATAATCGCTTCCGAATGATGAAATACAATTTCTAGACATTCGTTTAACGTTTGAGAACAACCACGTATGCGGGCAATATTCTCGTAGGTCTTCGAAACCATTGTTAAGCTGTCGTTAAAGTATTCTATGATTGCAAAAAACTATACAGCCAAGTCATGCATTAACTCAGTGGCTCTCAAGTGGGGAGCCGCGAAGCTCATTCTTAGGGTCCACGTTGCCCATACTCGAGCAAAAAAAAAAAACATGGCTGATCCCTTTGTCAAAGCTATCGGTATAACACGAAAGTGAAACGTGTATTCACATAAGTAGTTGAGCGTTTATTATGCATTGTTTCGCCACATGGGAGAAGGAATGAATGCTGCAGCAACAAATTGTAATTTGACGTGAAGAACGGCAAGCAGCTCGAAACATGCAGCGCGCACCTCAAGCAGAAAGGACGCACGAAATGAGCATACACAAGACGAGCACGGACTAACTGTCACAGCTCGATATTTAAAGCGCGCTGCTCTAACACAAAGACGCACGAAACGAACGCACAAGCATACACAGGACGAGCGCGAACAACTGCCATAATTATTACTTCGTGTGTAAGCGGCGCGCTCCATTCGTAAACGCGGCTGCTGCGGCGCACGAAGCGACCTTCGTGCACTCTTTAGCCACTGTAACTTCAAAGCAAACTTGCGGTGGAAGCACAAGGCGTGCAAAGCGCCCGAATGCCCCGATCAGGAGATAAGCGCGCGCGCACCAGCGACCACGCCCCGTAGACGCGCAAGCTCATCCCACCGAGAGGCGCGAGCGCGCGCTCCGTGACACCTTCGCGCCATCTCGCTAGTGATGACGAAAACGCGCTGAAGTCGAGGAGCTCTTAGGACCGCGAGCGGTATATGGTGTGTATAAATAGCTTGCCGTTAGCAAGCTGAGGAACGTACGCTCCCGCAGCCGAGTGGTTTCGCGCCGCGCGCTGCGGAGCAATAGGTCGTAGGTTCGACGCCCGGCAACGAAACTTTTTATTCTAGTTTTTCTTTGATCTCATTATGTACGTTTATATTTTACAACGTCATATCCGTGACGGAAATACGTCAGAGGAGCCGTGGTAGACCCCGGCATAAAACACTTTCGTGTTAAAAAAAGAACACCGTATTGAAGGCACTCCAGGAACAGCAGTCATTGCATTCCAGAGGAGACATGCTGACTTCCAGAGATGTGGCGCCCCAAGCTCTGGGTTTCACCACTTCCTCGCAACATGCACTCGTAGACGCATGAAGGTAGACGAGGGTCGCGCTCTCGGGCCTTCGAACACCAATTAGGATCCAAGCTGGGTGTATTGTACGTTGATGTGGCAGGACCATCGCCCACCGGATTCTACGCGGCAGCCGTAGTTCACCTGGACCAACGCGTTAACGGGCTCTCCTATCGGGCTTTCAACACCGCGAGGGCTTAGGAAGTAGCAAATGTAATTGCCACCTCGGACACAAACTCCAGGGTAGTCATTACATATTCGCGCAGAGCCTCTGAAAACAACCTGGTGGGCGAAACCTCGCCTTGAAGATACCAAATTCTAAAACGAGCCGCGCGAGATTCAGACCGCCCACCCAATGTCATCGCTTGGACTCCCAGCCACCAGCGCCTTAGAGGTAACGACGCTGCAGACGCGGCCACCCGCGCGCTTAACCACGGGCCACCTCTTACCAGGCTTTTCCTCAGAGACTAGACAACAGCTTCTGCGATTCAGTGAAATTCTGCTGTAATATTGCGAACGTCATCGACTTTTCCTGATCCTTGCTAAGGTTAAGAGTCTGAATAAGGCCGTTGAACGAACTTTAATGTGCCTACAGACCAGCAGATTGTTGTGTCCTGCAATCGTGAAATATTTACCCGAAAGTAGATGGGTGGTGCCCTCACTGTGGGGAAGTTTCCGATCTTTCACATGGTGTGGGCATGTCAGGTGAATCCTTCCCTTCCCCCTAGCACTTCTCCTACTATAGAGGCATCGGAGGCAGCCCAATCATATTGCTCGGGACTGGAGTCTCACGGACGCGTCTCAGAGCTGTATGCTCAAGCCTGTAGTCCAACGGGCGCGGGTGGCAGCCTTGTGCAGCGGGGTCCCGGAATAAGGACTCCCCATATGTAAAGGGTCCTTTGGTGCCTTCAGACTCTCAAGTTGTTAAATAAATGTATTTCACACGCAGGCAGACACACACACACACACACACACACACACACACACACACACACACACACACACACACACACACACACACACACACACACACACACACACACACACACACACACACACACACACACACACACACACACACACACACACACACACACACACACACACACACACACACACACACACACACACACACACACACACACACACACACACACACACACACACACACACACACACACACACACACGCACACTCTCTCTCTCTCTCTTTTCTGATTTTCAGTATGCTTCACCGCATGAACGGTTTGTGTTGGGGTGGAGCCGACTCACATTTCCCCTTCGCTTTCCCATGGCCGTAAAGCTTTTGTTGCAGTTTTCTACGGCATATGCACGCGAGTATATCTTTTCTGGGCTTGCAAATTTTAAGCGCAAATATAGCTAGCCATAGCACGACAGCACAACTTGTTGACAAGCTGTCGAGATTGAATAGGCGTGCCACTGTTCTCTGATCATTCTGTGTCAGGGATAAATATAGGGCACCTACTTCACGCATCATGATGTGTTAATTTATGACCCCCCCACCCATTTTGTCTCACTGCGTGGGGTCCCTTCACCGCTTCCGCTGGCCCACTAGGGGTCCCCGAAGCATCCATGGCTGAGAACTACTGCTAAGTCTTCTCTCCCAAAGTCACACGAGCACAAAATGAGTGCCAGCTTTAACGCGCAGGTTATGCGTCTGTGCGGTTATACAGCAGCGCTAAGGAAATTAGTTGCAGCCCTGAAAAAGACAAGTCCACTTGTCGAAACGTCGGCTCCAGCACCCACCCCCTGTTTACGAATTTCGCATCGCAGGTTACGCGTCTGTGAAATGTACTTTATCCTCGCGTGGCAGTGGCCACTGCTGTTGAACGTTTAAAGAAGTCCGTTTTGTCATGTCCGATCATGGTCACTAAAGTAATCAGAAAAATACACGCGTGGCAGATATTCCTTATGATCATTGCGTTTCCCACAGGCTCAAGAAAGTGGAAGGTTGGTACGGTGTTAATGGTGTTCTTGCGGCTGCCAATAACCTAGGTAAGATATGTGCCACCATGCACAGAAATAATGGGAGGGTAATAGACAAGAACCGGACTGACATTTGTGTCGTAAAACACGCGCACAAAGATTCACTGATGGCCGTACAGGTGTGGTGTACAAGGCTTCCTTTAGTTGCGGCCACTTCTACGTAGGACATACCGGTCACTGTGTTATCCAGAGATCAATGGAACATGTGATATCGCTACCCGGAGCCTCACCGTCTAATCCAGGGGTCTCAAACTCATCTGAGCCCAGCGGGCCGCAGTCACGCAGTGTATACCCACAGGGGCCAAGACAGCGAAGGAAAAAAAGCAATGGCGGGGGGGGGGGGGGGTGTTTTTACAAATTCTCAGCAAACATTACCATTTGAAAAAAAAAAAAAACTTTCTCATATCTCGTTTACTGGTCTTTTCTGAAGGAACTTTGGCGCCGGGATTCTAACATGTCGATACTAATTGCCAAAATGACTGCAATCTGGACGCTGATACTGAAATATAGCTTTTAACGCGACAGCGTTAAAGAGCTCGTTTCGCAGAAATTCCGGCGTCGGCGTCGGCGTCGTTGGTTGTGAGCGAAAAATCATCTTGTCCGTGACCGAAAAATCTAGAAAGATGCATATGAAATAAATAATAAAAATTTCCGGGTCCGAGTGAGGATCGAACCCGGGCTGTTAGCGTGGCACGCAGGTGTTCTACCACACAGCCACGCCTCTTTTTTTTCCCCCTTTATTTCCGGTTGGACGTCACACACACGGGGACAAGAGAATTATATTACAATACACCAGAAACATACAAAACATCAATGACACAACAAAAAGACACAAAAAAGCTACCACGGCCTTCAAGCACTTATAAATAAAATAACAACTTAAAATTCCTTCATATTGAGCAGGGCTTCCACCCTTCCCAACCACGAAGGAACACCATGAAGGAACACCATGAAGGAATATTGCGTGGTACAAGCGTACATTGCCATCGGACGTTAGAATATGTGACTATCATAACAATTTCGTAATTTAAAGCCGGCCACCCATTACAAACGGCACACACCTTACTGCGCGTATTCCCTTAACACCACGTAGTGGGTGCATAGCAAGTATGCACTAAGTGGTTGAAGTAGGCACTTCGAGACAGGATATCGCTATCGCGTTCAACTCTTAAAGGGGCCCTGCAACACTTTTTTGAGCATGGTCAGGAAACGGTGCTGATCGGTAGTCGAGGCTCCCGAGAACACGCGAGCCAAATATTATAGCGCAGCGCGCGGCCTGGAATTTACAATAAATTCTCAAAATCAGCTGAAAATCTGTTTCTCTTCTCTTGACAAATGACGCTCCAAGCTGAAAAGTCACTCGTCATCGACATTGTATCAGCCATTGGCTGATTTGAGAATCGCTCGCTCGGTCGTTACTACGGCCGCCGCGGGAGGCCGCGACTTGTCCACGCGGGCGCGCACGATCGCACGTAAAAGCAGCTTATTCGAAGAAAAAAAACGATAAAATGTGCTCAAGGTCACGAGGCGCGCGTGACGTATTTTCTTCCCCCGTGCTAACCCTCCCTGCTTAGCTTCAAGCGCTTTCGTCGGGACGAGAGAAGAGAGAATGCAATCGCAGCGTGCGACAAGTGTTTGTAACTCCGCTCGTACTGGATGGATCCTAAAAAATTTTGCGGCGGTAAATTCGTAAGGCAATAAGCTTTTTTAGTGAATCCATTCCATGGCTACTTGGGAAAGTGTTGCAGGGCCCCTTTAAAGGCGAAGATTAAGGGTCCCCCAAGTTTTTGTTTCCCGGCTATGTTTCAACACATGGTGACCACATGAGGTGTCTCCCGAAAACCATGCTTTAGACCAGTAAGGCCTGTGTAACTCACGAACATACTCATTAAGACTATTTTAAAAATGTGAGACGAAGACAGTCATGTGCGGGCCGCGGGCCGCAAGCGAGAGGTTCGCGTGTCGCATGAAGCCCGCGGGCCGCGTGTTTGAGACCCCTGGTCTAATCTATCTTTATATTGTCGAGAGCGCCAGTGCACAGCGAAATTTGATAAATGCGTCGTTTTGCACAGGCCCCGGAATAAACAAACACACCCCTATTGGTTGAGGCCTGGAATGTAGATAATAGTGGTAGTGCATGCCTGAGCCAACCGTCAATCTTGCATAAATAAGAAATAAAATGCCTCGAACCTCGTACGTAGATCACCACGCCTGCCGGATTGATGGGTATCACCTTGTGCCTGGCACGCGCAGATAAGATGTTGTGTCTGCATTCTTTTCCGCCGCTCTGGGCCTTTTATTGCGATAGCAATTATATGGGCACTCGCGGCTGGTTTTCGCCGTCGGCGTCGGCGTCATTTGCCGTATATGTATATGTATATATATAACCGGGCCCGCCCGTCGTTCGTGAGCGTGAAAAGACGCGACGGGGGGGGGGGGGGGTCCCTCGAGCGACCTTCGATTTTACGAGCGGGGGGCGCGCGCGTTATCTCCCCTTCTCGGCGGCCGACGGCGGGGGGGCCGGTGTACCCTTCTACGTGCTGCGCTCTCAACGCGAACAGAATTCTCTTAAACAAGCGTTTTCTAGAGTTGCGTGAGATCGGATCCAAAAAGAGTTAGCTGCCAGCCTCACTTCGTATAACATTACAATTTTTTGCTATCGCATTCATTGCTTCACCCTTGCGGTGAAACTGTGACTTTTTTTTTAGTTGTTAGTTAACGTTTGCGGTGTCTTGACTTTTATCGTGTGTTGTGTTTACGCACCCTGTCTCTTCAGCTTGAATACCTACCAACGAGCTCAGCTCGCTTTTATTCTGACTTTCTGTGTCGCTGCAGGTACACCACGTCGAAGCTGCTATCTGATGCAAGGCAGCAGCTCAAGACGCTGGAAAAAAAGATGATCCACAGTTACGGTTTGCTGAATATTATTCGGAAGCCGGATGACCTTCGAGCAGTCATGCGTTCAATGAAGCCAGTTGTAGAAGTAAGTGCAAGTGCCACTTTTGTTGACCGCAACACCAATGAAAAGTAGAAATGAGCGATTCCTGAATGCAACCCCCCAAGCTCTGACTACGTTGTGATAAATGTTTGGGCCGAAAAGGCCTGTGCAGACTGGACATGGCATCAGGAGATGTTTGTCGGTTGGCAGTGGGTCACGTGGGCGGCGGCAGTGCTGTTCTCTGGGAAATGTGCGCAATGCTGGCGACGTTTTGGGCATCCCTATATTGTTGTGTTCCGTGAGCAATGAACTCAGTACTCACAATATGTCTGGACGTTAACAAATGCAGATGAGCTAACACCACTGCAACGGCTGTAGTGAACAGTAACGTTCCATCTGGTCGTCTGCTAATGGTGCTCATCGGACTTCGGCTTTGGTTTCGCCGATGAATTTGGTTGAATATCGCTGCTCCGCGAAATTACCGGAGGCCGATTTCTCAAAATATCTCAAAGCGACAACAGCCTCTACGCAGGGAGTAGAGGAGTTCTCCCATTTGGCCCGACCGCTTGTCTCGTGAATTACAACTTGAAATAGTCTATTTTATTTAGTTATTTTGTACTTACTGTCATCTTAAGATGTCCCCCGTCCTAGTCATCTGAAGATGTCACCACACACAAAAAAGTAATTATAAAGGCAGTCAGAAGATATTCGATTTCCTTCATTTCTGATAATTTTCGAACAAATATCTAAAAACAGCCTGCATATGTTCAATTAATTTGTTTAACCATATATTTCTGTGACTACAATAAAATTGGTGTATTTTTCCTACGTGTCCAAACCAACTTGCTTTCTGTCTAATGCCTAGTGGCAGCCGACATCAATAGGCGCAGTATTTAAAAGGGGAAGCTGGATAAGAGAGGAATTGCGGGTAAGGAGTGGCTCACCTGCTTCTTTGGCTACGCGAAAGCGCCGTAGCCAGCTTGGACGGTTATCTGAGATGGTTAAGAATTTGGAGCGAGCAAGGTTTCCCTCTTTTTTTTTTTCTTAAACCTTGTATGAACGAAGGACCGTTGCTTTCCATAAGAGGTTTTATTTAACATCCAGGATAACTTATATACCATTTCGAAAGAAACAGGCACTTATTGGCTGGTTTCTTACGCAGCATAAACTCTTATTCTGATTAGCGTTTCAGCTACAGTTTCCTCTTATTTCTTCCTTGCGTGGCATCAAATTGCTTCCATCAGACACCATCAACATTCTTAAGGATGCAACTAAGTTTATTTCTTAATGACGTCGCCTGGCTTGCTATACAGTTGGCCCACCCCTTATGTAATATTGTCTTGTGGGATCTTAAGGAAATCATAAATGATCTGATGTAAATGAGAACGCGTATAGAGCTGCACTCAAATTTCGCATTAGGTAGTGTCTTAGTCGCCTGTGAATATTTTAAACCGAAAGTGTTTAATTGCGGGGTCCACCAAGTCTTTGCTTTAGTATTTCCGTCACGGATATGACGTTGTAAAATGTACACTAACAAATGACAAAGAAAAAAACTAGGAAGAAAAATTCTGTCGCCGAGAAACGAACTCGCGACCCCCGCACCGCATTGCGAGGCGTAAACTGGCTCGGCCGCAGAGTGTACTTCGTCGCCATACTGAAGGCGAGCTATTTATATATACACCTATTTAACGCAGAAATTTGGGCTAGTTGGGTGTAGAACTTGTGCACCTTAGCAAGCGCAGGGGAATTGATACAAAAGAAAGTGACATGCAAAGAGGACGGGCGCTAGACATCAACTGAAAGTTTGCTGACATAAAACGATGAAAATACAGACATGCGCAGAAGCCACAAAGAGGTGCAGACGGCCCTACTAATGGAGATATCAACAATGTCGCTTCAGATACGCTGGTTCTTTCTTCAGATTTTCATATACGCGCGAGTACACCTTTACTGGCTTTGCATGCGAAAGAAACAGCGTATCTGAAGCGACATTGCTGATATCTCCATTAGTAGGGCCGTCTGCACCTCTTTGTGGCTTCTGCGCATGTCTGTGTATTTTCATCATTTAATGTCAGTAAACTTTCAGTTAATGCCTAGAGCCAGTCCTGTTTACGTGTCTCTTCCTTTTGTGTTTGTTCCGCTGCGCGTGCTTAGATGCACAAGTTCTGATGATTGAGGCATGGCATATCGATAATAGCGGTAGCGCATGTGTGAGCCAACCATCGATTAGCTTGCATAAAGATGAAATCAAATGCCTTAACAGTTATCATTCAGGTAGACCCCCCACGCGTGCATGATTGATAGGTTCGCGAATTGCATGCCCATGCAATTTGCGAACCTATAACACAACACATAAGTTTTCGTGCCTCCATTTTTTTTTCGCCGTTGTGCGCATCTTCAGTTGTTAGTAGGCGTCTGTGGTGCCCTGACTTCCTTCTTGTGTCCGTGTTTGCACGCCCTGTCTTCTTAGAACGAATACGTACCAACTAGCTCAGCTTTCTGTTATTCTAAACCAGTTACCGTTGAGGGTACTTAGAGCTCGGTGGCACTTCCGCGTGTCCTCGTTATCACTAGCGACAATGCGCGAAGGGCGTGCTTTAACGGTCGTCGCCCCACGCGTTGTGATGCGCGCGCGCCTTCTACCATTCCATCTGCACTTTGCCCTACAGGGCGTGGTCGCCCGAGCGCTCGTGCTTATCTGGTGATGGGGATAGTTTGTACGTATTGTGCTTCCACCGCAAAGTGGAAGTTACAAAGCGCACGCAGGTCACTTCGCTCGCTGCAGCGGCCGCGTTTGCGAAAGGAGCACGCTCATCGAGCATAAAGAAGTAACAACAGGAGAGTTGTGAGTTCGCGCTCGTCCTGTTTGTCTTCCTTTGGTGCGCCCTATGTGCTTCAGCAGCTCGCTGCAAGTTTTGAGTTGCTTGCCGTTCTTCGCGTGACATTCCAATTTGGTGTTATCACATTCATTGCTTCGCCCTTGCGGCCAGACTGGCTTTTATGTGCTTGTCGATGCCACCTTTGCGCGGGGTTCACAATATGCTGTGTCTAGGTATATGTAAAATTCAGCTACCACAACGGTTAGATCATGATTACAGTCATTAGTCACCTGGATGGAGATGTACCACTACAGGCGTCAAGGTGAGTGCATCCACGTCAAACGGTGCTATAGCTGCCAAATACGAATAGACATTGTACACGCTTTCGTATATCAAAGTACGATAAATGCTCAACTACCGCTGTGAATACACGTTTCACTTTCTTGTTATACCGATTTCTGTGACGGAGGGATCAGGCATGTTTTTTTTAGAATATATTCTCGTTAGGCAGCCTCGTTAGCCTTTTTTGGTTTTTGTTTCGTTAGGTGCCGACCACTCATAAAAGATCAGCTGCTTTTAGATGCGAAGCATCTTATGCTCGGGGCTGTGTCCGTCCCTCCCGCGTCCCGCGTCCGGTCACTTTCATGAAGTAGGGAAGCAGCCACTATGCGAACCAGACACTGTAGTACAATAAGGCCGTCAACCACCATCACAGTCATGAGAATCATGGCACAGAGCACAGAGTGGCTGCTTAGCAATGGCTAGGCAGGTAGTGGGTGCAAGCAAAGGATAACGCGCTCTACCGGTTGTGTCTATCGCCCACATTGACTCCATTCCTTCATCTTGCTTGTATGTGTTTGTGGGGGGCTTTGTCCATCCCTCCTTCCCGTGTCCCACAGCCCCTCTGTCTCCTCTCCTACGCTCCCCACCTTTCTCTCCTCTAGGAATCCTCTACTCTACGGAGCGGCGCCCGCGTCCCGTTCACTCCATTCCTTGATCTTGCTTGCGGGGGCTTTGTCCATCCCTCCGTTCCGTGTCCCACACCCCCCTCTGTCTCCTCTCCTACGCTCCCGCCCTTTCTCTCTAGGAATCCTCTACTCTACGGAGCGGCGCCCGCGTCCCGTTCACTCCATTCCTTGATCTTGCTTGCATGTGCTTGCGGGGGGCTTTGTCCATCCCTCCTTGCCGTGTCCCACAGCCCCTCTGTCTCCTCTCCTACGCTCCCCACCTTTTTCTCCTCTAGCAATCCTCTACTCTACGAAGCGGCGCCCGCGTCCCGTTCACTCCATTCCTTGATCTTGCTTGCATGTGCTTGCGGGGGGCTTTGTCCATCCCTCCTTCCCATGTCCCACACCCCCCACTGTCTCGTCTCCTACGCTCCCGCCCTTTCTCTCCTCTAGGAATCATCTACTGTACGAAGCGGCGCCCGCGTCCCGTTCACTCAATTCCTTGATCTTGCTTGCATGTGCTTGCGGGGGGCTTTGTACATCCCTCCTTCCCGTGTCCCACAGCCCCTCTGTCTCCTCTCCTACGCTCCCGACCTTTCTCTCCTATAGGAATCCTCTGCTCTACGAAGCGGCGCCCGCGTCCCGTTCACTCCATTCCTTGATCTTGCTTGCATGTGCTTGCGGGGGGCTTTGTCCATCCCTCCTTCCCGTGTCCCACAGCCCCTCTCTCTCTCCTCTCCTACGCTCCCGCCCTTTCTCTCCTCTAGGCATCATCTACTCTACGGAGCGGCGCCCGCGTCCCGTTGACGCCATTCCTTGATCTTGCTTGCATGTGCTTGCGGGGGGCTTTGTCCGTCCCTCCTTCACGCGTCCCACACCCCCTCTGTCTCCTCTCCTACGCTCCCCCCCCTTTCTCTCCTCTAGGAATCCTCTACTCTACGGAGCGGCGCCCGCGTCCCACAGCGCATGCGCGTCCCCTCTCTCTCCTCCCGTACGCCCCCCCCCTCTCCTCTAGAGTTCCTATACTCTACGGAGCGGCGCGCACGACAGGTGGTGCGACAGTTGCATACTCCGCTGGGGGGCGCCACGGTAGTTCCGCGGTATGAAAATGACGGAGCGCGCGCGCCTCATTCTCTCTCCTGTGCAGCGCCGCGATGAGCGCCCGGGCCGCTGCCGCGAAACGGGAGCGGCGACGTTTCTCCCGCTCAAGCTAACCATCTCCCCGCTGCTTCGCATCGACACATAATTCCCTTTAGTGGGAGATGGGGAAGTTTTTATTGATGTCAATATAACTTCAAGCGCTTGTGCTACTGTGGCCGTTGACTGCTCTCTAGCAGCTCAACGTCCTGCGGCGAATTCCATTCCGATAAGCTCCCAGTGCACTCTTACTACCAGCAACATTTCATTCAACCCAGTTTTCGCCCAGTAATTCGTGCCTTCTCCCGGCCCGATGTTTGCCGTGGCTCAAAGTGCGCTGTAAGACAATGGGCCATATTGTGGAGTACGCCCATAGCCTCCCAGTTTGCGGAAAGCTACTGCGAGGCAATGGAAGAGTTCCTTATAGGTATAATAAACACGCAGGGTAGACGCGACCATCAAGCAGCACAGAAACTCAAAATAAAGTAAGGTGCCAACTGAAGAAAATGCACTGTGGTATAAGTATTGCATAAATAGAGCGATGAAAAAATCCGTAAACATGGGTTGTGTGCTCGAGCCGACGTTTGGACAAGTGGACTTGTCTTTTTCAAGGCTAGAACTGATTTCCTTCGCATTAGTGTATATGTATCTCGTACCCTTTCCTCCAAACCGAACAATGGAGGGGAAGGGCAACTTTGATGAGGGGAGCGGGAGGGGGGCTGTCGTGACGAATTGTGTGAGTAAAGGGGAAGTAAAAGGGAAGAGGTATTCCGTGAATAAAAAGAAAAGAAAGACGCGAGGGGCAGGGAGTATAGACGTTTCGATGAAACGTCTAGCCCCCGGTACGAAGGGTACGACGCATACACGCACTAGTGCTAAGGAAATGAGTTGTAGCCTTGAAAAAGATAAGTCCAGTTTTCGAAACGTCGGCTCGAGCACACAATCCCTGTGTAACGGACTTTTTCATCGCAAGCTTCCATCTTTCCCTTCCTGCAGGTTTTTGGATAAATAGGGTGAAGTCATTCAGACAAGGTAGCTGAACGTGAACAGCTTTTCTTTCTATCGAACGCAGCTTGCTTCTATTTGGTGTGTTAAACTTCAATGGGTAGTAGATGGGTTTACGTGGTGTCACTGATGGTGGGTGTTATCCGCAAAAGCAGAAAGCAAAATACAGAGTAAACGTCCTAAACACCAATGTACAGCGGAGCTGGGAGGCCTGCTTCAATGATTAATTTTGCGAAAAGTTACATCATCACTAAAGTCGCAATACCTGAGCTCGGCGCACCTGCAGATCGCCTCCTCTCACGCCCGACTCCGGCCTACCACCTACTGCGGCGCTCCTCATCTCGGCTCACCCCTTAACACCTCTCCGCTTGACCACCTGCATGACGCCAACCTCCTACTCACCTTCCTCCTCCACTTGCCTCCGCTGTGCTATGCTATACCTTCCCTCCTCCTTTCCACCTCCTCACCCTCACGATAGTCCTCCTTACACTTACTTCCCATTCTCACCTCTTGTTATACAGGGTGTCCCAGCTATCACGCAGCATGATTTAAAAAAAGAGGAACGGTGTTACGTGAGGCAGACCTAGTGCGTATTGTTCCCATTATACTGTAGTAGCCGCTACGAATTTTTTCGTCAATGGGAATTAATTAATTAGTCATAATTATATTCGTAACTCCAAAAGTACTCACCGAATTATCAAAATGTCAATGAGCCTGATGTGGACCTTTTTAAATGACATCTGTCTGTGCTACTTTCAACAACGTACTAATTGCGAGCTCATTTTTTCCTGTTAATAAAGAAAGCCCGCGAAATATAAAAAATAACACGTGACTGCGCTCCCACCCACAGAAGAAAGCAGCGCCCTCAAATGCGCTTACTCAAACAACCGCTTTGCCTCTTTTTAGTTGCCAGAGACAGCGTTCCGCACATTGGCAAGGGTACACATCGGGCGCCAACGACATGCGTCGCGATTTTGCAGGGATTCCTTCCGCCCAGTTGTACGTCACTATCATTATTCATATCTCATGGCCAACTGTTCTCATTGGTAACGCGGCCGGCGCACTGTCCTGATTACAGCCTGACTGTGTAAGATAAAAGCAGCGTGTTTCTTTGGACGGGAAGTGGCAGATAGTGCGATCCGTATTTACTTTCTTTCTGCATTATTTTTACAGCGAAAGCTGTATATGGCTAGGAGAAACGAAAAACCGCTCGGCATCTGTGTCACGAGCGGTCTCCATTGGCTGTGCTATCAGTTACGTCGTTCTGAGCGTCGTATCCAAGCTCGCGCGCCATTGGCTGGGCCTTGAGTGACGTCGTCCATTCCCGTCGCAGCTGTGGCGCCGAGCCGAGCACGCGCGCATCAGTTTCGACTGAGAGCTCCGATGGGTAAGCCACGGATCCTAGACCTCCCCAACAGCGGACAACTTTAGAAGAGCGCCGACAGTGGAAACGTGAGAGAGCTCGCATTCGCCGGGCCGATGCTGCAGTCCGGGCACAAGAACAGGCCCGCGAGGCCGAGTGCCGGCAGCAACTGCGTACCGGCAGCCTTCCAAGCAGCGCTAAATCGCGAACGGGAATGCAAGCGCCGGTGGCGGGCGGATCCTGCAAACCACGCCGCCGAGTTAGCTCGCGATGTCAAACGCTTGCAACAAGGCGCGCCGAAGAAGCGGCGTTGCGGGCAGGACAGCGTCGACGAGATGATTGCAGGAGCGCGTTCGCCGGGGCGAACACCCGCTTTCGGCGACAGTTTCTCCAGCGGCACTTTGGCTTCGGCTGCGACGTCTGTGACCGCCTGTGGTCCGACCACAACCTGGCAATGATAATTGTGGAAGGCTTCAGTGCAGCGTCGGGTTGAACTCACTGCTAAATACCGGGGCCGCACGTTTCAGCTTCGCTGGTTAACCATTTGTACGGAGTGCTTGGGCGGTGATATTTTTTTTCATTGATACTGGCTACCTCTCAGTGAGCTTGTTTGAGAGCGCTGCTTCCTGATGCGCGCATCAGTATAGTCACGTGTCACTTTTCGTATTTCGCGGGCTTTCTTTATTAACAGGAAAAAATGAGCTCGCAATTAGTAGATACCCTGTAAATACTATACAGCTTCAAGCGCGGCTTTATTGGGACCGAAAACCAATATTTATGGTACCAGCTTTCTTTAGCGCAACGGAAAGCTTGCCGGTGAGAGTGTCTACTCACGTAATACAGTAAAAGCTCGTTAATTTGAACTCGGGTAATTCGAACTTACAGTTAATTCGGACTACCGCACTGGTCCCTGCACAGCCCTGTGTACTTCTATGGGAGAAAACTCCCGATAATTCGAACGAGTCCGCATGCACAACGGTTAATTCGAACTCAGAGCCCCTTGTTTTCGTTGCTCCTCGCGGAAGTCGGCGCCGAGTGATCACAAACTAAATCAAATTTGCCAGAGAGTCAAAAAAACAACTGTTGCAACTTCCGAAGAAGAAGAAGTTGCTCCGTTCACGCGCGGCGCAATGCCTTCGCACAACTTCAAGCCCGTTTCTTCTTGCGGCAACTATTCGGCATCATTTAGACAAGATGTCCCCTGAGTACCCGGCTACAGTCGCAAAGCTGCAAGATTGCATCTATGTTGACGATATAATCACTGGATCCGACAACGTCGATGAAACTATCAAGCTCTGCGCAGAAACAACGAAAATATTTGCTGCCGCTGCCATGAAACTTCATAAATGGGCATCAAACGAACAAGCTGTTCTCAAGCACGTGCAGTTGAAGCAAGGTTGTGAAGAGCTTCCCGTCAGCGAACCACTACGTGTTTTCAAGGTTCTTGGGTTGGTTTGGCATCCCGATACCGACAACCTATCATTTTCCCCTGGACCTGTCCTCGACTTTGTGAAATCCAGAATTGACACCAAGCGCTTTATACTGCAAGCAAACCGCAAGACTGTGCGACCCACTGGGATTTCTAACCCCGTTCACTATCAGAGCAAAGATTTGCTTTCAGCGCATCTGGAAGCTCAACGTCGAGTGGGACACTGTTCTTCCGCCTTCACTCCTGAATGAATGGAAAAGGTGGTGTGATGAGCTCCCTATTCTCTACGGAATTGAGCTACCTCGCTTCTACCTGCACGATTTGGCACCACAGGTCAAGAACAGCACGCTTCACGTGTTTGCTGATGCAAGCCCAGCCGCTTACGGCACAGTCGCCTACCTGTGCACCTTCGATAATCAAGCAGGATCTTTGAGAGAAAGCTTGCCATTTGTGTTTCGGCATAACACGCTGCGGACGAGGGGGGTGGGGAGAAACGCACTTGTTGGTCATTCATACGTCAGTTGCTGTCACTAAAGGAAGGTGTGCGCTACTGCAACTGAAGTCTACATCTGGGACTAGGAATGTTTTATCACTTCCCTGATATTTATATGTGAAGGGATGACAGTCGCTTTTTTTTTCACTATTTTCTCAATGGTCGTTTTTTTTTCTTTTATTGCTATGGAAAGGTCCACCTACCAATTTCTCCCGCTTCGCTTTCTTCGAATACTTTATGGCAAAAGTTACTGCACCAGCAAATATCTCGGTCCACAATCTTTCGGGAACATTTTTGAAGCTGAAATCAGATTTTGTGTCTCTCTTTGCTTTGATAGAAACTCAAGAAGATGCAAGGCAGCGATCCTGAGAAGAGGACTGTGGTCGCATTGGGATCATATGACTACAGCGGTTCGGGTTTTATGAAGAAGTACAAGAAGATATTTGCTAATGTCGTCAAGTAAGTGTATCTCTTCTGGCATCACGCCGTAAATTACGTCATATCTACAGAAAACATTGAATACGGTTGACATTATTCAACGTCGTGCTGCCAACATGGACAACAATGGTGTGACTGCATTTCGTGAGAAATTTTTATAAATCAGTAAAGAGTGCTTTTTCCGGGACCATGAAAGTACCGGCCGTCTCCAAGAAATCTCACAGATGGCTTAAATAAATAGAAGTTCGACTTAACCAGAAGAATTAATTTTATTTGGGACAGACCATCTTTATGACAGCCAGCACAATATGGGGCTGCATTAGACTTTGGATATTGTTGGCAACTTAACGGGCTGCGCAATGGGGTCCGCCGGCAGGCGTTTCGAACTCTCAGCGGTCATTCCGGTCGGGGTCCCCCCTCGCTGAGACCTTTCCGGTCACACTGCAGTAGACTAAATCACACTACTACTACCCAATGGTAGAGGGGGGGGGGGGGGGGGGGGCATATGCGGAAAATAATTTTTGGTAGTAGTATTAGCATTGAGCGTACATGTTCTTCTCTTTGATTATTAAAATGCACAAACCTGTTTTACCTTGGGGTGGTGCGTTTACCCTCATGTTATCTTTTGTCGTTTCTAGCTTCCTGGAGACAAGCCCAGTGGTGCTTACCCATTGCTCTACTTGAATATTGTGTGGTTGTGTCGCTAAGTTTTCATAGTTCTCTCAAGTGCAGAAGAGCTGAGGAAGCATGTACAGTGCTTACTTATGGTGACGTCTGCTGCTACAGGGGGTTGCTTAACAAGCGAGAGTATAGGAATCGGGTATCGAGTCCACAAGAATACTGCGCGCACCGTTGAAAAGTTCTACGGCGTTGATGAAAAGGTAGATTATTTCGCGTTCAGACGCTGTCGGAAACATTCTGAAGGTCATGCAAGCTTACGCTGCCACGCGCAGCCATGATGACGAGAAACTAGAGCAATTTTGTGAAGATGTGCCATCTGCAATGAAAAACGAAAGTAAGCAACACAGGAATCGACTATAGGAATATCAGGGGAGATTGTAAATTCGCAGAAAAAAATCAGCTGCGTGTAATTAACACCTTCTTCAGAAAGCACAGAAAGATAAAGTGAACGTGGCAACGCCCTAACAGGTAAACAAACATGAAATAGATTTGATAATGCGCTCACCCAAGCATTATACAAAATGTTGAAGTCGCAAGCAAGACAAAAATTGGGGGGACACTTAAGCGTCACCTTTAAGAGTTGAACGCGATGGCGATATCCTGTTCCTAGTGCGTACTTAACCGCTTAGTGCATACTTGATATGCACCCACTACGTGGTGTTAAGGTAATAGGCGCAATCTTGTGTGTGCCTTTTGTAATGGGTGGCCGGCTTTAAACCACGAAGTCGTTATGACGTTCACACGTTCTGACGCCCGATGGAAACGTACGCTTGTACCACGCAATATTACTGCGATATTAGATGTTATATTGCGACGCCTATATACAGGACGCGTGTGTTTGTGAAGCATGACAGTTATTGTCACTGAATTTCCAAGCGGAGGAAGGTATTTTCACTGTATTTTTAAGGAGAGGCGTCGCTGTGTGGTAGAACACCTGCTTGTCACGCAGACGGCCTGGGTTCTATCCTCACTCGGACCCGGAAATTTTTATCATTTATTTTAGTTGCATCTTTCTCGATTTTTGGGTCACGGACAAGATGATGATTTATCGCTCACAACCAACGACGGCGACGCTGACATCGACGCCGGTATTTTTGGGAAACGAGCTCTTTAAAGGGACACTAAAGCGAAACAATGACTTGGTTTAGATTGACAAACTGCACTCTGAGAACTCTAATGTCATATGTTTCGTCATATGTTTCGCCATCATAAGTTCATTATTAGCGGAGAAAATCAAGGTTGAAGTTTTATTTTTAAATTGGGCGCCGATATCTGCGCGCGTGACGTCAGAAATTCCGAATGTATTTTTCGTATTTTCGCAACATTGCCTCGATGAAATTTTGTGAAACTCGTATGCTAGGTCTATGGCACCCAAAGATGACAATGCACCTCATTTTTATCGATTAGAAGCTACCTAGGACTCAGTAGACGCCTTCAAAATCTATGACGTCGCAGTGTTTGGCGCGGGAATCTCAAGGTGGCGTCTCCACCCGCATTTTCTTTTCGCGTGTTTTCTCGCTTACCAAGCGTCGTGTCGCGGTAAGAGTGGTGTCTTCGGGATTGTGAAATTGTACTTAACTAATACGCGAAAAATTGTTTTGCCCTTTAGTGTCCCTTTAACGCTGTCGCGTTAAAAAGCAGTGATCACGGGTTCGTGTAGGCGAAGATCACACTCTACTTTAAGATAAAAAGAACAAGACTGCTCAGTAAAAACAGGCCTACCTGGATATTATCGGAGCATGAATAGAAATTTAGAATTGCACTTCAACAAATAGAATGCTTTAGAAAGAGAAAATGATGACATGGAGGATATGGATGAAACTGTAACTAGGTTAATTTCAGAAGCAGCAATTTAAACGGTAGGGAAAGGACCAAGAGCAAAATTAAGGAAGCACTCTCAAACCATGAAGATTTATGGGAAACGACAACAGACGAAAATGAATGTATGAAGACATAAAATTGGATTTGTTAAACTCTTGAAGCTGATCAAGAAAAGCACACTCAGTGCCATAAGGAACTGCATTGTCAACGAGAACGCCAGCACTAAAAAGTGGTGGAAGCATTAAAGTATGTAAATGGAAACAGTACAGCTACAAACATCATGCATGGAGTAAAAGATGTGCAGGGCAATAGTGTTAGCAATTTCAACAGAATAGCGAACGTGGCGCCTGGCTTCTGCTCTGAACTGGCTAGTTTGACGAGTCACCCTGCCACAAATGAAACCAAGGTTAAACATGTCACCGCAGTTTTCTCCGTAAATATTGGTGAGGATAAAAGCGATCGAGAAGGCATGAAGTGCTCATGAAGGCTGGAGAAGGCGGTACGACAAAGCAATTTATTCGCAGGTCGAGGGTTTATAATTAAGATGCTAACGACGCTCCCTTCACACTGACTCAAAGTTTTGAGTATTCCAGCGAGCTGGAAGAACGCTTACATTTGACAAGAATGTCGACTAAAGGAATTGAAGCATGACAGAACGGTGAACCTAGTTTCAGTATTACAGAAAAAAAATCACGCCATATCCACTAAGTGAATGATGATGAGTGGGCGAAGCTCGATCGTTTTTCATCCATGGCAGAAAGAGAATGTGTAGTCTGGAACGCGCTTATACTTCATGGTCATCAGCGTCATCGTCATCGTTATCACGTGTAGTGGGTACATTCCACTATACTGGAACGCGGTTATACTTCATCATCGTTATCACGTGTAGTGGGTACATTCCACTATACTGGAACGCGTTTATACTTCATCTCTATCACGTGGAGTCGGTACATTCCCCTATACGTGGATATCTACCTACCTACCTACCTACCTACTTACTACTACTACTACTACTACTACTACTACTACTACTACTACTACTACAACTACAGAGGAGGGACAGACCCACACCCTTAGGAGATTCGCCGCTAAAAAAATTTCGGAGGTAACTTGTAACAGGCACACATCGGAGTATTTAACATAGAGAGCAAGCCGGCTTCAAGAAAGGCTGCCGCTACGATACTTTACTGCGCTCAATTAAATAATTTCAGGATGTGCTGAATACAAGTCCATTTATGTGACATTCATAGACTGAAAGAATTCATTGGACTCGTTTAAGGTAACATCACTTCGGGAGGTATTATATCGTCAGGAAGTACTAGAAACATCCACGAATATCATGGCCAACCCCTAAAACTATTTCACATCCATCTCACTGCTCATCCGAAAAAGCTGGAAAATCGCAGTCGAGAGATGTGTCCGTCAAGGAGATGCAATCTCTCCATTGGTGTTCACTGCGTGTTTTGAACAATTCGACCAATTATACTGCTGAGAAATAAGAATAGTGAGGAGTGTAGAATATCAGCAACTTAAGCTTTGCGGAAGACAACCTGCTCTTCAACAACCAGTGGCTCAATCGGGTAACAGAGAGACAGACATACAGACCAAAATTTATGCGTTGAAGTATCCCAAGAAAGACTATCGTCTTTAATAATTAGTGCACCGTAGACAATTCCAATAACCGCAGGGGTACCCAGTGCCGTAGGTGTGGATATAAAACAGCGGATGTCAGATGCGAACGTAAAAGCGCGCTGCGAAAGAGATAATTCCGCAGGTAATGATTTATTGTGTGCGTAGAATTTCATCCGCTCGGCATATGTAACATCAGAAATATTACCAGGATATTTGTGGGCGGCAAATCTTATGGTTGTTTTATAGAACACTTGCTGTAAAAGCAAGCGGGTGTAACTACTATCATATTTCAAATCATTTGTTGAATGTTATCGTTTGTGTTTGAACATCCCTATCAGTGTATTGTTTCTGAAGCAACATAGCCGCTGTGGTTGATAAGCGACACTTTTTATGCCACGGAGAGCGTAAGTACAAACATTTTGATTTCGTCTGTGTTTGCGCATCGATAGAATTAATTGTCTGGTCAATGTTCAATTGTGAGCTTGACGCAGATGAGTTAGTTTGATGCTTCATGAAGGCACAGATAATATGTCTGTTAAAGCTAGCAGTCGAATATGACTATGAGTGATATCCAGGAGAGGTGAACGCATGTTCCATTTCCTTGCGCAAGTTCCTGCTCCCAATGTGCTTCTTTAGATCAGTCGTAGAAAATATCAGATAAAACAAAGCTTCCTCCAGCGCTCTCTTCGCAACATAACATCAGCATCAATGACACTGGTGCATACCTTCTATGGACATGTATTCGCCAAGTGTGGGTCATGGCTGCTTTGTAAACGTGCGCAGCTATTTGCCACTGGGATAGAACAATGTGTATGGTTTCGCACCCACTGCAGTAATTTCAAGGCCGACGCAGTGATCGCCATCTCATCGGTCGGCGAGATGGAGGACGACAGCACGTGCTACGCCGTCCCGCCGAATGTGGTCGTCTCTCCAATGCCGAGGTTCCCAAGCCTGGTAAGTATATACGTGGCGGTGTTCATTTGAAGCGCAAGGAGCCATTGTTTCTATTGCGGTGAAACCTTGCACCGTTTCCCGACTGCTCATGTTGCGCAAACGCTTGGATCGATGTATCGGCGAAAGTGCCTCATGGAAACACATGTACAGATACGCAGATGTCTGAGCAACTGTTGTATGTGGTAGAGATTGTCGTACCGATGTAGTCAACTCCATCCGGTGAACGCACAGGTCTTCCGAGTGGTCAGTAGCTAGTTCAGTGATTTAGGAGGAGTACAAAAACAGTGGGCTGTAATGCCGCGTAACGTGCAGTCTCTCGCCTGCAATCATGAAGATAGAAAGATGGTGTTACAGGTTCCACTAAATAGTTAAGATAACTCAATGTGTGACCATATTCTGTTGCAGCGATTCAGACGGTAATGCACCTATAAAGATACATACACAGATACACAAGTACGCGGTAGGCTTAAGGAATCTGTCGCATTATTCAAGGCTGCATAATTATACTTCAAATAGTTACCTTGACTCTCCATATCTGATCTAAATAGCTCTGGGTTAATCAAAGTGGACGATTGGGCCAGTTGGTGATCCATGATCGATGTATTGTGCGCGGTAGAGAACACGGACGGCAAGCAGACGGGGACAAGCGCTCTGTGTTGCTTAATTAACACACTCGCTGATAGCGAATGTACACCATGCTATCAATATAACACGCATTTCAAATTTCTACTTACTGTGGGTGAACGTATTTTCACAGGTTGTGGCAGAGGCTGTAGCTGTCGTTTACGTCTTCGAACGTGCCAGGCTACGAAACTGCGAATTAATGCGAGCACCAATCTTGTCGCTGAGCTAAAAACAAATAATTTCACGGTTTGGGGCGCTTACACGGGCCTTGTTCGCAAAGTACAAAAGGCAGTACTGCGACGTAAGGGGCTAGTTGGTTCATGTCATTTGGCATGGCGCTGCGCTTACGGTAGGGAGAGGCTACGAAGGAGAGACTACGCTGATTTCGTGATGGACGTCACATACGTGGGGTGAAGTGCACTATCCCTTTCCTGATTCTTGAGAACTTTTATTCATATCGACTACGCATGGCTATTAAAACCAGGTGATGTTTGCGCACGTTCTGCTATTCTGTGTCCGGTGTGCTTTGCAGTCTATCCGTCGTAGCGTCTCCCTACCGTAAGCGCATCGCCCAGCCTACAAAAGGCTAAGCGCCATCGCTTAACTAGACTATGTATTCAAGAAGCACGCTTGGGGTGGCTAGTTGGTATAACGTGATCTGGGAACTAAAAGGGCTAAGAACCACCAACCAGAGTAGAATACAGGATGAACGCAGAGATAAGTTTCTGTACTCGTGGAAATCCGACGACGTCACCCCGCATACATGAGGAACATATTACTATTGACTCTGTCAAGATTGTGATCAGCACCTAGCTTGATAAGTGATTACAGATAAAGACTTGTCGACGTGTAATAATATGACGGCTACACGTTCCAGCTGCTCCCAAAGTTCTTCAAGGTGATACACCAATAAGAACAATTTGATTATCCCACAATGGCATGGCCAGCAGAACAAAGTACCCTGGGGAGATTCCTTCCTTCGCGTAATACCACGACCCCTTACAAGCATAGCACGAAGGTTAGCAGCGGAGTTTTGTTGGCCGCTGCACCTCGAACGCAGTGAGCTTACAAGTATTTTTAACTGTGACGCTCGCAAACCGCTTCATAGTGCGCAGACGCCGTCTATAGCGCAAACCTTATTTCACGTGTGCGTAAATTAAAAAGGCAAGAATATTGCTCACGTGCGCGTTGGTGATCGCCCGCAGCTTTTCATGGCGCCGTGCGTTAAAAGAGCAAAACACACAGAAAAGTGTCATGTTGGGCTAGAACGTATTGCACTACCAAGGATGTAATGAAGAGGTGCACCCTTCACAGCTCCGCAGGTGGATCGCCAGCGCTACGCTAGAGGGATTCGTGCTGGACGTTGTTGCTGCTAGGCCTACGCTCGAATACCGTCGCGTCTTTCATTTGGGGTTGTCGTCTCGTTTCTTCAATTCTTTAATATAAAAAAGTAAATGTGCCCGAAGACAGGACCCCGTAAAAGAGAGAGAGATCGATGCCTCTTCTGACTGATTATACTGCGGTGGAGAACGACGTGTATAGAAGTAGGAAGAAAGCAGTATCATGAGAGAAAGGAGATAAAAAAATTCACAGCATATCCACGAGGTGAATGATGACGAGTGGGGCGAAGCTCCGGAGGGAATCATCGGTAAAACCGTGAATCTTCTGTGTATCGCCTAAGCTTTAAGGCAGACGCCACCTTTGCTGGTGCGTCCTCGGCGTTCCGGACAGGCCCTCCCAGGAAAGCCGTCCACGCTTCCTCGGCCATGGAACCCGCCCACCTGCCACCGCATCAACCACAGTTCGGGGACAGCGTCTATGCCTCATCGTCACCCCGTAACCATCCGGCTCTGCGAACGCCGACCAGGGACGGCGTCCAGGCCTCCTTGGCGGCTCAACTTTCATTCATCGGCGCCGCGATACCAGTTCACGTTACGGCACCACACGGGCTCCTCTCGTCTGATAACGCATGCTCCGCGCTCAACGCACGGCGCTACATCGACACCATGCCCCAGCCAATCTCCAACCTAGGCCCGAGGCACCCCTGCGTGTCCTCGGTGGTTGTGCATTGCCTGTCGGTAAGCTCGACGTGCATCTCCAAACCGAAGCCGGAAGCATGTTCCTTGTCGGCGTTCCCGCATTCGAGGACCTGCCCGCTGACATGATACTAGGAGCTGACTACCTCCTCTCTGGTGAAGTTCACCTCACCGTTGATCACGATGGAGTCCATCTCCGGTGCTCGACTCCGAGTACCGCGTCGGCCCGACGATCCCAATTATAACAGCGCCATCTATCCTCTTTAATCGTCAACTATACAAAAACCACTAACGCCATCTAGTGATATTATTTGCAAGGACATATACACACAACGCCATCTAGTGAGAGATTCTTAAAACTAACTAGAAGTGGCTACTACAACATACTGTTACAGAGGAGGGAACGACCCACACCCTAAGGAGCTTCGCCCCTAAAAAGCACCATGCTCGAGGCACACTATGACCAAATCTAGGCACAAATACCCTATATTGATGCCGAATCAACTTAACCGGACGTGATACTTAGTTACTTAACCATAATGATAGTGAAGGCCTAGTGGCACTTCTGCGCTTCTTTCGTTTTCCGTTTCGACTATACATCCACGTGAAGGCAGAGAAATATGGGAGCCATACGGACAACGCTAGTCCCTCTGCCGCCTGTATTCCTTCGTCACCGTCGTTTCACGCTGCACTAAACATGATCGAGTGTAAACATATTCACGCTTATAGATTAGAACAGTATGTTCAAACTCTGGAATACAGCCGCCACGCGTCTTGCTGTAAGCAGTTAAAAGTCTCTTGCGCCATGTATTCGTAGCACGTATCCGAAGGCGCACGTTTGTGCAGCGGCCAGTTTGAACGACATAGCAGGCGCTACAAGACAAGGAAGCTCCGTGTGCCACCTTGGTCACAGAAACAACGCAACGCCCACGGTGTTTGACCTTAGACACGCGCCCCTCCTTTTCGACGGGCCGGCTCATTTTTGGGGGGCGAAGCACCTTAGGGTCTAGGCTTGTCCGTTGACCGTTGTACCCACTAAACGCCATGACGATGACAATGACGCTGATGACGATGAAGAATAAGCGCGTTAGCACATCCAAGTCTCCGATGACGATGACGACCATGGAACATTCTCTTTCTGCCATGGATGAAAACCAACGTTATGCGCAGGAAGCGGCTCAAAATGACAAATACGCCAAGCGGACTGGGAGTTGAAAGCGCCGGAAGCAGCGGCTCAACGGCAACGCCGACAACAAACTGCTACCCCGGCGGCGAGAGCTCAGGGAAGTGGTGGCTAAACGGCAAAAACGGCTTGTGCAGTATATGACGTATCGATACGCTCTACGAGGCATTTCGTATGACTGGAAACAACCAACAACCACCACGGGAACGTGCATAGACCTCGTCTTTGCCAACTTCAGATTAGATCCGATCGAAGAACCATTGGCTCTACATTTCACGGACCACAAAGCAGTAATAATTAAGGGAAAATAAAATCCACAACTCAACAAGACATACCATTTATGACCAATAAACATTGTATATAACTGTACACCGCTTTGTCACTCACTTAAACGCGTGAATGGGCAATGCCACGGGTGATATACTCGTACAGTAACACCGAACGATCCCACTGCTTCGCCCACTCACCATCATTCACTTCGTGGAGATGTGGTGACTTATTCTTAGTGTAGATAGTAATCCGCATCGGAAAACACCACATGAAAACCATCAAGCTATGGGATCTTTTTCAGTGCTTGAGGTGAACAGCGTATCATAGTAATTAGTGATCACTGCGACTTTTGGCGTTGTGCGTTTTATCAGACATAATCGCTAGCTGCTGGGCCTGCGAATTTTCTCTCTAGCAAATGCTACATTGTCTTTGGGTAGCTCAAAGCTTTAAGGTGGTGTGCTTGAGCACTGTGTGTACTAATGGTGCACTAATGGCCTGGTGACACGATATGTCGATGCTATCCAAGAAACACAACCGAATAACCACTCTCTTGAACAGCGTGCCATATTGCTGCAAGATGGAAAGTTGGGCCACTTGGTATGACTTCATCTTTGACCCAATTACAGGGCAGCACTAGACAAGGAGCAAAGGAAGAAACGTAGACAAAGAAGCTGATTTTCAGCTGATATTTTGAAGATTGGGATATATATATATATATATATATATATATATATATATATATATATATATATATATATATATATATATATATATATATAATATGACGCTACGATGAATGGGAGACGGGCTGTGGCTCATTCGCCATGTTTTTATTCATTCTCACGTCTTCCTTCTCGGCTTCTACCAGTCATCCCTACATACCTTATTACGCTACAGGAGTCCCCCCTCCCCCCCGAAAGAATGCTCGAGTTGCAATTGACATCAAAGAAATGAAAGAAAAGAAGCTGATGAGTGAAAAGTGTCAAAGTATGCAGTTAGCTCCATGTCCCGAAGAAGTTCCTTAATCTCTCAAAAAATGTTCACAGTAGAACCTCCAGTCCGGTGGCATCTACCAGAGCTCTGGTGGGCGAGGCTGGCTGTTGCGCTGTGGACAGCATAAGTATGCCTTGCACATGGAAAAGTGACGATGACTCGATTCGTGGAAATATCACAACTGAGTAATAATGGAACACCTTGAAGCATCGGAAGCTCGAATGCTGCAGGCGTCGGATTCCGTGCCGTGATTGGCACACACGCTGTGCTTTCGGTTTCCGTGCTCCTTGACGTAGGCTGATGCGACGGTGCCGGAGTCCTTACGGGGTAGAAGGGGTGATTTCTTGTCTTTTTCGGGGTTTTTTGGGGTGTTGGTGCTGTAGTCGTAGGAGCAGTCTTGACCTCTTGTGCAGAATGATTTTCTGGCAATGGTCCTTTATGCGAATGTGCCTTACGTCTTGAACTAATTTTTGCCTTAAGAGGCTTGCTTTGTGACGTCGTCCTTTCAGCTGTGAATGCGTTTCCGAGGAAGTTTTCGATGGTTGTCGTGCTTGTCGGAGGATAGTTTGTAGTCGTTGAGGTTGGTCGACTTGCCTGTGCTAGCCGTGCTGATGTGGCAGCTCTTTCGTAACATTACTCTGTTTGCTTCGCCAGTTGGTGTGATGTCTACTGTGTCGCTGGTACTCTATGGGCTGTTGTAATGCTTGTCAGACAGTCAAGGCTTGCTCAAAAGTGAATGAGTGTAGCCTTGCGGAACTACCGAGCTTAGCCCTTCTGAAGTATCAAATGCCGTGGCTTGGCGGGGTACTTTCCCGATACTTTAGCTGGTCTGTCGCGTACGTGGCGATTTCGTGAGGCGTGGGTTGAGAGTTACGAGAACTACAATAGCCACTTGACGCAAAGGCAGGTGGTCGGCCGCGCATGCGAGGTGAAGAATCAAGGGCATCGGATTGTTCAGTAACGCCTCGTGTAATATGCTGCAGTGAAGACATTGAAAATTTCGATGTTCGTGCAGAAGCGAAACCTGATGGACTGCTAAGTCTTTTAGAGAAAGGTCGTGGACTGTAATCGCTGAGTTTAAATTTCTCGAGATAGTGGGTTATAGAGGAATCTTCACTGTAGTCTCTAAACCAGGTGATCATCTCTGATTGTTCCCCAATTTCATTGTTTTGGAAGATGTGCGTCCGATAGAATGTAAATGCCCCACTGCTGACGTATTCGTTGAAATGGGTGATCATGTCCCGTTCTGTCAATGATGCAGCGGTAGCATGGTGTTCGAAGAAGGGCGAACCAATCCTCTACGGGTCCATCGTTCGCTGATCCGACGTACTGTTGGGATGTCAAGGTTGGTCGAATATGCTTCCATGATGTTATTCGCTGTCTGCAGCTAAGACCTGCTTCGGCGGTCTATGCGGGGTCAGGCCGTCTTGTTGAAAACCTCGTTGAGGATGTGAGGCTGATGAAGTGGCAGGCAGGTCTTCATCCTGGCGGCTTGTTTGACGCTATTCTGACTGGGAGACGGGCCGTGGCTCATACGCCATGTTTTCATTCTGTCTCACTTGTTCCTTCCCGGCTTCTACTAGCCATCCCTGCATACCTTCTTACGTCCCACACGCACACACACACGCATATATATATATATATATATATATATATATATATATATATATATATATATATATATATATATATATATATATATATATATATATATATATACACCAAGTGCATAAGCCGTGACGTGCGCAAGACAGAGATACATCAAGACAGCATTGTCAAAATTCTGAATAATTAAGACTGGCACAGGGGTAACTAATTTTCATGAAGAGCAACTGACGGTTTACTCATACAAGTCTTGTCCCTAATCGTTAAATTTTGGGCCTGGCATATGCATGGCAGGGATATATATATATATATATATATATATATATATATATATATATGGTAGCATGGTATATAGGTTTCGCATTCTTTAATAACATATCAGTTGAGAGTCAGTGCCGTTGTGTACGTTTCTTCTTTGTGTCCTCGTCTGTGTTACGATGTAATCAAGTAAAAGATGTGCCTGCCATATGGCAAGGTTTATATGGTTGCAATAGCTTTTGAGCGCGATGATTATACTACCGACGAACATGGTTAATCTAAACTGTAAATTGATGTCTAAAAGGCTGATGAAAGCTTTTTCTGGCACTGAGTAGTTCAGAGTGAGTGGCGAAGTCACTATTCGAACGTAGCAAGCGTTTTCCCAGCAAGTGTTGTGACGTGAAGATTGTGAAAGCCAATACCATGTTACGTAGTACTAAATAACCGCTTACTTTTCAGGTTGTCTGCCTCGGTAAAATAGACATCGTTCAATTACTATTTCAACACTCCAACAGACACTCCTTGCTTCAGGAGGAAAACGCTTGCTTTCCGTTTCACAAAGTGTGATTGTCAAATACATGTAAACGGGGTAGCTGAAGGCATCGACACTAATGCGCGCGTGATGTCTGAGATATCATTCCCATAATTTTTTAATACTTGCGCAAACTACGAAATTCCCATGGAGGAGAATTATTGGAAATCCTTAAAATTGACTAACGCTCACAATCCGCGGCCTTAAGTACTTTTAGGAATTACATAATCTATTAACTGAAACACAATTTTGGATTAGCAAAGGATGTTTGACTAAGCGCTTTTTCGTGTTCATCGTGTAGCGCCGTCTTTCCTCGCCCTTCTATTCCCTTCAAAAACACTGAATAGATCGTAGGAAACCGCGTGTAAGAGGACATCCAGTTGCTTACGTTCCCGCATGCGGCATACCATGACGTCCTTCTTCGCCGCACATGTGGTGAAGAAGGGAGCAGCATATGCACAAAAGTGTCCGCACGAACGACTTCCCATCGCTGTCAAGAAGTACGAAAGATGCTACTTTGCGGAGCAATTTTTATATTTTTCAACAGCAAAATCAATATAAAAAGCCCTTCTCGAGCGAAAAACATGCCATACCAGCCAGACGTCCCTGCTGATTCCGCTGACAGCCATTGATAATTTTTTTTTGCACAGTTAGTATTCTGAATATGTGTTCTGCATGATTTTTTTCTTTTCTTTTCTGAACATGTGTGCTATTGCTCCCTGCATTGTTGAGGTGGCTGCGGGCCTCTGTCAAGTTGCTTGTGTTACAAGCGAGTTTTACCTGCAGTCTCATCCGTGGTTGATCGAAAGAAGTTAGCATTATAAGAAGAGCAAGCCGAGCTAGGCGCAGGCTGCTGTCGATGCAGTTTGCGATCTAGCGCAGGCTCGTCGAAGAGCGCATACGCTTGAAACGATTTGACCGAGATCGACATATTTATATTTGTGTCAAACGTTAGTACATGAAACTACTTTTATCAACGCTTTGGATGCGAAGAGCGATGCCGCTCGATTTGCTGTGACAGGCGATGTGTCTGTTTACATGCCAAGTGGCCTACATATCGGTTCCCGTCTTGTGAATGTTTTGCATTGGGGGGCTGGTTTTCAGAAACTGTAAATTGGAAGAGCAATTTTAATCACTTAAGCACAGTCTTGTATCCCAAAGAGCTCAGAACATTGTATAAGTAATTATTGTACATAGTCAGATGTGACATATCTAAACACCAGCCTCTGTGCTGGCCTTCACCTACAGGGGATGAGTGAGGTCAAAATTATTTGATTGTGGTGAACATGCATTGGGCAGTGAAAGAATGTGGCCAATGTTCTCAAAGCTGATCATGTGTTTGTGCAGGCTACGCACTGGCCGCTCGTGCATAGGAACACGTCGTACACCAATGACAAAATAATGGTAGGCTTATCGTTCGAGATGAGGACCCTCATCTACGTCCTTCAGAACGATGCTCCCGATCTGAATAGCAGTGCTTACGCCAAATGCAAGGACTACGGAACGACGAGCCGGGATGCGGTAAGCTGACGTTCCATCAACTCTCTTATTCTCTGCTAGGCTGCAGAACGATGCGACGCTGCTTGATGTGGAAAAAAAGACATGTTCCTGGCGAAAGTTGGCGCAATTACTACTAAAATGAATATCATTCGGGAAATTCATACGGAGGTAGACATAATCAAATGGAATTTCAATCAGAGGCATCCAAACAATAATTTTTTAATGGGTGGCGTGGAAGGTAGTTCTGATGGTACATTCAATAAAAAAAGTCAGACAAGAACTTTCCCGCAGATCTTAGGCATTGTGGGAATCATTTTATACAATCTAGTCCCGCAGGTAGTTTCCAATGTAGTATCTTTTAACTTACAGCCCATTCCTACGGGTTGATGTGACATCTTGTTGTAAGATTAGTAGTTATGTGCATATCGTGTGCTTCCCATGAATGTCGAGCGCACAAGTAGTGTAGGGAACAGCTTATGGTCTGACATAACGTTGGAACTAAACATCTAACCATGCATCACAAAGGTCATCAATATTAAAAAAAAAGGAAGTTTGTCGAAGGGGCATGTAGAGAAGGATGTTTCAGCTCCACTAACGTTAAACCTGGGGAGGGGCGAAGCATGCAGTGTTCACGGGTTTAATGGTAGCCCCAGTTTTAGGGGCTTGGGGCTCCGATTAGATACAGAGACATGCAGTCCGCTTCTAGTTAACGCGCAAGCTGTGAATTTTTATTGTTCAGCTACGCCCAAGAGAAATCTCCCACCGGCACTACATTGCAGTTGAAGATCCAGTGCCTATATATACTGGGTGGCTGGTGAACGGTTGTGCAGCGTGAGTAGTCGGTTTTTTCAATCAAGAAACTCGCTAGTAGACGCCGCCTGCGTAGGCGCTGTCTCTCGCGGGCGAGGGCGCGTTCTCGTTCCTTGCGAGCTGGTAGTTCAGCGTTCATCACAGAAAGAACGTTTCCATAGTCGAGGCGCGCCGTTCGCTCTGTCTCTCGCCACGCGGCGAGCGCTGAGGCGGTGGCACCCTCTCTTGTTGCGCTCAAGCAAATCGGTCGTCACGACAGCAGCAGCAACAGACGACGATAAACGCCGACACGCGGAGACTCTAAGGTGCTTCGCCCCTCAAAAAAAAAAAAAAAATTGAAGCAGCGTTCGTTGGCTAATTCTTCCGAACACAAGCAGCGCTAGTTCATTAGCCTGATAAATTAGGAGTGCATCATCATCAGCGCCACTACGCCTACTACAAGGCAGTGACCTCTGCCATGTTTTCCAATTAACACGGTACCGTCCTTTGTGCGGCCACATTATCCATGGGAACTTCTTAATATCATCTGCCCCCCCTGACTTACTGCCTCCGCCCCCCCTTCATCGCGCGCTTGTCTTGCCTCAGAATCCGGCACGTTACTCTAAATGGACAGTGGCCATCTTTCTTCCTCTGGGCTTGCCCTTCGCATACCCATTTCTTCTTGACTAAGATATTCTTTACACTTGTTGGTTCGCTGACCAAATATTCTCAATTCTTGTCTCTTAAGGTTACACCTATAATCTTCAGCAAAAGGGAGAGTTGGGCTAGTTGGTTGGGGTTCATATTGAACAGCGCAAAAAACGAGACACAAAGAAGAGGCCGCACGGCACGAGCGCTGACTGACAACTAAATGCTTTATTCAAGCACAAAGAAAAGAAAAAGAACGGAAAGAACAGAAATGCGCGCGCACCCTAAGCACATGACAATATATTGGCGGCATGCAGCAAATTTAAGTATTGTGCAAGTAAGTCATCTCGCAATCGAGCAACGCAATCGATGGAGTGCTTACACACGTGTCAACATTTCTGGTGATAGCAAAGGCTTCGGCTATCTCTCTAATGCGAGCATCATTGTGTCCGAAAACAGTGGTCGTGCGGCAGAACTCCGGTGAGCAGCCACAAGCAGCACAGTGGGCGGACAAATGCGAATATAGCGCACCCTCGAGAGAGCCATGACGCTCGCGCAGGCGAATGTTGAGGCAGCGCCCCGTTTACAAAAGCAATGTAGTGTATTCAATTCCTATGTCGTGCGGTAAAGTTTATGTGGGGGCAAACGGGGCGCTGCCTCAACATTCGCCTTTTTTTTTTGCTCTGCCGCGCAGACGCCTTCGGTTTGCCACGTGACTAGGTCGGCTGCTTGATATATGTGTGTGTGCCTTCCAATAAATTTTAGTTGTTAGTTCAGCGCCGTGTCGTCTCATCTTTGGTCCCTTGTCTCCATTTTGCGCTGTTTTTAAATCCCAAGCAAGAATTAGAGGCCGCTTTTTGTGGAATCCTGGCCCATCCAGGAGACAGCCGGTAACTTCAACCGGTCTGCAGGTGCGCTGCCGATCGAGAGTCTGCCTCATCGGAATTCCAGGAAGAAAACCCTTCAAAAGAATGCGAGTGGGACGCGAAACGTAGAAGTGTTTCTTGTAACTGAAAAAAAAAAGATTTCTTGTTTTACTCGCTACCTTGATTGGCGTCCCTCTGTTTGACCATTAATACCACTGTCACACGAACACTACGGCTAACCACGATTGCGGGTAACTACACGGCAGACATAACCGCATTTAGTCTCCTAATCGTCGACATCGCAAACGGGTGATTCCACGAGAGATCAAAAACACCGCCAGGACCCAAGGGCTGCTGGCCGCCGTTTATGTGGGGGCCTGTTCCCCAAACCGCTGGACCCAATAAAGTTATTTCTCTCTCTCTCTCACACAACACGGATTCAAAAAATGGTTATATTTTTAGATTGGATCGAGGATTTTATATTTTGTGCACATACCACCCTGTAGCCCGGAAAGGAACTTAGTTTTCTTTTCAACGGTATAGTTTACGAGGCGAAAAATAGCGAACCTATTCGACACGGAGAGAACAATTTTTATTTCGTATATGAAATGTATGCGCAAAAAGACAGTAAAGTAACATTGTTTGTTTTTGACAACTAAAAGCAAACGAGCCCTTAAATTTACACTTCTTTCCTTCATTGTTTGTTTTTGAAACTTGTAGTGCGAAGAAAAGCATTTTTGAAAAATATCGAAATATGCCACATTTTTTATAGTTGCTACATAATAGTTGTTGCAAATTTAATGATTATTTAACATTGTCTTGAAAACAAATATTGCTTCTTTTTCTCTGAAACGGACGCTACGTTTTTTTGTTATTGAACTCCTGAGAGCGAGGCAACTCTTGAACACCCTCACATAAACGCTCGCAAATTTTTGCGGTAATTGTAGAAGTTAAGGTGGAAAAAAAAGGAATTTTATTCACAGATATTTTTCCCGTGACTAGGCTATTAAAGCACTTCTTTACTACTACAAAATCTGGGCATCTATTTCGCTAGTACAAGCACGCCAGTCAGAATGGGCCTTTTCCGCGTAGGTAGTCTGCGCATGCGCGCCGGCCTGGATGAGGCACCTGTCATGAGTTTTGGTGACCAAACCGCGACCACAGGTGCGGACGAAGCGACGTCTGGTGTCACAAACATGCAAATGTTTCACACACCCCCATCCAAAAAAGAAAAAAGAAAAGGCGCCAAAACAGGCCTCGGCGATTGCCTACGTGCGCGCGGCGGGCAAGACGTCAAGGGTCACCGGTTTAGATTTCGAAGATCTGCTGTTCGGACCCGGAAAAGGCCGATTACCGTAAATTTCTTGAGAGTTCAGTGATGCTCTCTTTTGCGGTTAGCGTGGATGATTGAATCTCATATTGTAATAATGTCATTTCGAGGAAAATGGCTGCACCATGTGCCACAGGTCAGACGCCATCACATGTAACGCCAGGCCCCGGAGACTCTCAAGTTCCAGCGATGGCCGCAGAGGGCGAAAAAATCGACCACGGCGAGTTCCATCGAAATGCGCGTATAGTTGGACTACTAACTCCTCTTTTAGCGGTCGGATAAGTTAGTTTGAATTTTCCCTGTTAGGGGCGCTCAACGAGGCCAAATATTTCGTTTTAAAATGTGTCAAAAGATTGTTAGAAGCTTAGTTACCGAGTCATTTTTCATAAAGGTAGTAGGAATCGGTTTTAATGTTACTTCTAGAATTACTACAAGAGCTTGATTGTTTGAGAACAAATATTGAGATTACGCTGACGCTCGAAAAGCAGCAGCCCATTGGCATCGGTTGCGTTTCGGTCGGTTAATTCATTCAAATTGTACGCGGTCGTTTTCTGTGATCGGCATCACGCAGCTATGGTAACGCAGCTCCGTTTCAGATCGGCTTTGATATATCAATGCGAGTTTGTGTGTCAGGCTTACCATGCCGCTACCTCAAGGCGAACGTGTCTAAAGCCTGTGAATCGTGTCAGCTGCGGCGCTTCACCGACTTTATAAACGTCAGGCTGCACAGCTTCCAGCGTGAAAATTCAACGCCGGCAAATTGCTCGGAGACTACCTACGAAAACGGAATAACGATGCACAATGTGCGCGTGGGCACCGGTGAGTGAAAATGCACTGCTTTGCACTTGAACATAGCCTTTTTTTTTTTGCATGCGCTACGGTTTTTGTCAATTCATAAGGTTTTACGACTTGTCCAGCTGATGAGATGCATAGCTTGTGAGTTCTAATGACATTTTCTCAGCAGAGGCGGGGACACGGGGGAGCTGGAGCCCCCCCCCCTCCCCCCCCCCCCCCAGAATTTTCGCCTGCCCCTCCCCCCCGCCCCCCCCAAGAACAAACATATGCAAAACACAAAGGCCAAATTCCCGGCCTCCCCCCCCCCCCCCCCCGAAGAAACTCACTCATCCTGGGTGTCCCCCCCCTCCCTCCCCTGTTAAAAAAATCCTGGCGCCGCCCCTGTTTCTCAGATCGCTTACTGCGTTCTCACATTTGCAGATAATATCTTTGCCACATAGATTACAGCATAACTTTTACCTGTTTCTGCGCAAACGAGTCCGCTGCGAGATATGCTCTTAAATGCATGGTAAAGCCAAGTGAACTTACAGTATGTATACGCATTTGAACATTTTCATAAGCAGGGACAGTTACATTTTCATATACCATACAGTTTATCCAGTTGGGCAATTAACTAGCTTTGTCCACTGATGGGCATCTCTAAAACAAATTCACAAACATATTGTTTTCATGCAGTGTTCTCGTATACATTCTCCTTAGACATTAATCACAAATACATTCACTCTTCTACTATAGCAACCATGACTGCTTTTTCCTCTTTCAGCCCAACCACAGCCTCCAAGGAACTGCGCATATCAGCATATGCTTGGACGCTTTATCTCTGAACCTACCTCAGGTCAGCAGAGAATGTGTCATCACTGAAAGTAAACTCATGGGCCAATATCCTCACAAGGTATAGGTTGTAGACACTTTATTTATTGAATAAATTTTTGTTTAACCATTTCTGTCTTACTCTCCCTCATGACTTGGTTTTTTTTTCTTTTCAGGAAACTGGACAAAAGAGAGATCATTGGTTTCCAAGCTACCCACATCAAGTCGTAAGAAGCTCAACAGTTGCCGTAGTGACAACCCCATGGGCCACCAATATTTACGAGGCATACAAACGCAAGCCTTAGGTATACTGAAAAGCAGTGATATTGTACAGTATGTCGAAGCAGTACAAAACTGGGTGCACCAATTATTTTCTTGCTTCATGAATTACTCAATTTAAACGAAATGTGCACGCTTCAAATTTTTTTGGATATTGCATGTGATGGGGTGCACATACTGTACTTCACTCTACGTGTCAAACTTTGCATAGAGTATCACATATAACTAGGTAGCAAATGGGTCAGTAGTAGTGCATATTTAGCAGCACTGCTTTTTCAGTATAGATTGCTGTGAATGCGAAGACTGTTGCAAAGGAATGGCAAGAACAGCTACAGTAATGCTGAAACGAAAAGTTACTGGTACCGCTTACTTGTTGGGAGTGACATTGTGAAGGTTCTAAAATCGGAAACTGTGTGCAAGCACTCGTCCCTTCATTAAACAAGACATGTCGTGCAGTGGTCACCTGGAGATGAGTGGATTTAAGGGCACCTCAGTGTATAATTATTGTTGGATGGCACTTCCAGGTCACTACTCTGGAATACATAATGTTTGATGATGGGCGTAGGTGAATGAAAGCATGTGCATAAGGACATTTTGGGCAGTATTCTATGGAACAGGCTGAGGAATTTGTAAAGCATCTAAAAAATTCGTTTTTAATTCTGTTCAATGAACATTGCCAATACATTATTGGGATGATATGTAAACACGCTTGTCCAGAAAAGAGGGTACATCACAGTTGAATTTGTGCAAGCAATTTGTTTTGTATGTGCAGCTGAGCCACAGACAAATAGCAAATACAGTAAAAGCTCATTAATTCGTACTCGAAAGGGAATGTGAAATTGTTCAAATTAGTGGGCAGGCACTAGAATGAACAGACATTGTGCCACAATGCGTGGGCACAATCCAAAGAAGCCACATCTAGGCTCGTTATCATGAACTGGGCGCTACTACACGTTTGTGGCAGCTGAATTCGTAAATTAAGTTCATGGAGCTCTAACAGCGAACAAAATTGATCAGTCTGTGATACGCCAAAAAAAAAAGCATCAACGTGCAATGCGAGCAGTGAGCCTTAATGTCGAAATATATGATATTTATGCTCCAAAACACGTTTATTTACATGACAGAGAAAACACAATCAAAAGTAATCGGTAATTTGCATTCACTTGCGTTTCTTCCTTCGTGACTCCATGAGCATTGTTTGTAGCTTGCCAAAGGGCTCCAGTGCAGCATCTGAAATCTCATCTGCTGAGAAACGATGCTGTTTTGTTGTTTTGCATGTCTAGTAAATTTAGTTTGGTTTGATGTTGCAACATATTGTGATCACTCTGGGCAGACTTCTGCGAGAAGCGACAAAAACCAGGGGCTCCCAGTTCGAGCTAACTGTTGTTGATACAAACGCGTTCGAATTATTGGGAAATTCCCCCCTAGAAATACACAGGGCTATGCCGGGACCAGGGCATCAGTTCGAATTAATTGTAACTTTGAATTAACTGAGTTTGAATTAATGAGCTTTTACTGTAATAATATTTGTTCACGATAACAGACCTGACACGACATGGAGTTTTTAAGAGAGCGTTAATTGAGTGCACTCAATAGGTGTAATCAGAGTTCATTAGAGTTGGCCAGTGTTTGTACATGCTGAAGATTTGAATGGGTACTGAAAGCTATTTTCTTGGTATTGCTGTGAGCGATGTAACCAAAGAAGGCTAGTTCTGCATGATACTCATGTTAAGAGTGAGGCAGACAGTTAGGAGGTAGTGAAGAATGAAAATGTGAATTCAGCTTCTGCAATCGTCCATCTTATGAGCAGTGTCTTTGATGACTATGCACCGTTGGCACCAAAAAATGGACTCATTTATTTATTTGTCAATGCAAAGCATAACAATTTTACAAGGGTTATTCAAAAAGTAAGGGCTGTTTGGTCCCAAACAAATAAATATTCATTAGCAAAGGTTTTTATTGGCGGGCTTAGTTTAGCACAAACATACTTCACTTTTCTACATAATAACCATTAGCTTCTAAGCACTTTTCGTATCACCACACTAGTTTCCTTAGTCCCTCTACATAAAAGTTCACTACCTGGGAATAGAACCTGTTGACAGCGGCGGTCTTCAATTTCTTGCTGTCTTCAAACCGTTGTACCCTGAGCCACTGTTTCAAGTGAAAAGATAGGAAATAGTCAATTGGTTACGAGTGAAAAACAGCGCTAAAAGACGGGACAAGAAAGAACACAGGACCACGGCGCCGTGGTCCTGTGTTCTTTCTTGTCCCGTCTTTTAGCGCTGTTTTTCACTCGTAATCATGAACCAACCAGCCCAAATGCGTACCTTACTGCAGTCAATTGGTGCTGGGTCAGGATAGTAGGGTGGGTTTTCAGTGTTCCCAACCAATACCTTGAATCTTCTCATTGGTTCTGGCTGTGGTGCGAGGACGCATGTGGTCATGGAGGAGAATGATTCCAGACGAGAGTTTGCCACGTCGTCGATTTCTTATCATACATTTTTGCTTGGTGAGCGTTTCACGGTATAAGTCAGCTGTAACTGTGGCCCACATTTTGTGAAATCAACCAAAAGAATGCCCTTTTCGTCCCTGAAAGTCATGGTAGCCATCATTTTCTGACTGGAGTAAACACATTCCTTGAATTTTTTCGGTTTTTGTGAAGGGGAGTGGAACCACTGCATTGATTTTATTTCTGAAGCGGCATAGGATATCCAAGTATGGTCATATGTAACAATATGTGAAAACAAAGCATCTCTGTCTTGTCGGTAGCCGTCCAAAAATGCTCGTCCACTTGACATTCTTAGGTGTTTGAGTTGGTCGGTAAGAATTTTTGGTACCCAGCTTAAACAAATTGTGATATCTGAGCATTTCAGCTAAAATCGTGTAAACTGTAGTGAGGACAACAAGGGGAACTTCATCTGACAGACCACTAACTGTTAGTCGTTGATCTAATTGCAATGCCCTGTCCACTTGAATAGTTTCATTGGTCTGGATGCTTGGCCTGCCGCTCTGCTCTTTGCCGTACACATTTGTGCAGCCGTTTGTGAAGTCTCGACACCATTTTCTGACCTTTCTTTCACTCAATCACTGTTGGTCCGTAAACTAGGCACAACTACCCATGAATTGGGGAGAAGCTGATGATTCTTTTGCAGGCAAAAATCGAATTACAGCGTGCAACCTCACAACAGGCAGGAGCAATCATTTTTGCAAATATTGTCATCTGCATTCCCCGACAAGCAGATGACTACTGAGCCAGAACAATAACTTCAGTACTTTCGCGGAGAATTAACAGATGGTGCTGTGCATATAAATCTTTACTCTGACGTGTAAATATTAAAAGGTTAGCAAACTGCCCTTACTTTATGAATAACCCTCGTTAAAAAAGTTAATTGTACAGATTGGACAGAAATGATTACTTACTGCCTATTTTTTCAACATTGCTACCGTAACTTCCAGCACTTCCTAGCTGTCTAGTGTACCAATGTTCCATATGTCCCTATTGCATGTGCATATGTCATGCGCAATGTATTGCGAGTGCTGTCCACTGGTGTATCGTTTCTTTTTGCAAATGAGTGCTTTTAGGAACACCCACAGGCATCCTCTATCTCATGTGTCAGTTGATCAACAGTGGGCGAGCAAGGGTAGCTCAGTTCTGTAAACTTATCTTCCGTGACAACCTTCACAAGAATGTTCACTTGCGGAAATGTTGGATTCAGGCTAAGGCTTTCATTATTCGCCAACTGTTACTCAATAGAAGTGTTTATGTCAATGCAACCTCTTCGCCTCTTTGAAACATAAACCAAGTTTGCTTTTCAACAAAATACCGTAAATGGTGTTTTCCCAGGATAGACGAGGTTAGCACAACTGAAAGTTGAACTAGTTGTCGGAATTAGTCGTAAAAAGATCGGACGCGCAGGCACGAACACAAGGATATTACGCACAATAACGAGAACGCGTTATGAGCAGGAATATCTAGCATAACAGCGTGGTTTCACTTTTTTTTTTCAACGCGATGTGCCTCTCGCCAATGTTTTGTCAAAATATTACATTGCGGCTCAGGCTAATCTTACTGACACTGCATCTTTTGAGGGCAGTTTTAATGCTGTTTGTTCATTACAGCTCAAATCCTCAAACGCGCATGTGTAGTGAGAAAGACAACGGGCAGCACTGTACGTACGCAAGTACTGTGCTTGGGCCGCCCAGCTAAATATCGTTGTCTGACGCGTCGTTCCGCGTATTATAAATGGTATTCTGAACGAGCGAAGAGACAAAGTTGCTCGATTTCAGCAGGGAATTTTATTAAACAGATGGCTAATACTGTTTTTTGTGTGTATTGTTCAACTCTGTGACTGACAGTGCTCCTTGTTTTTACTACATTCACGATTGCCAATAAACAATGTAAGCTTACTTGCTTTGCGTGTTTTTTTGCCAGTTGAGGCCTCACGGTCACCTGGCGACTTAGCGGAAATATTTGTAGTAACATTAGGCTGCCGTGCGCGCGAATACGATCCCGCGACAGCGGTGAATAAACGCCCGCAACCTACGGGCGCGCACCGTGACCACCCGCACCTGCTAGCAATGCAGCAGCCATATTGCCCTGGCGTAATGATGATGATAGTTTTAGCAGCGCCATCTCTAGGTCGGATACTTTAGTTCAGAACGCCACCGCTACCCTTATTTGTGTTGCACTGTCAAAGGTACAGTTTCCCTTCTCTACATAGTAGTATGGGTGTTCTGTGATGTAACGCTGCAAGCAAATTTAGGTCACTATAACATTGCTAAGGTCCGGTACACTTGTACAAATAATTCTGGTTAAACGAGCATTTTGGGTATAACCCTTGTTTTGGATAGAAGTTTTATGTGAAACATATATTTGAGACTTAAAAATTCTTATTGTGCGTTCCTGCAGCAAGGACACTTTGATTAAAATTTATGATGGCGGAGTAACGGCAGAGGTAACGTCCGTTACTTCTTTTCGGTAATCGTATAACGGTAACGCGTTACCTTTTCTTGTAGGTAACGTAGGGTAGGGCGGGAGCGCGTTCCCTTTATGTCAGAGTAACAAGTAACGTATTTAGTTACATTTTGTCGGTAACGCATACAACACTGATTATAAGTTGTCGAAATGTGGTCCTATAAATAATTATTTCCAGTGAAACTGCTTTGCATTGTTGCTGATAATCCTGCTTCTCCATTCTTTCAATTTTTTTTCTCACTTGCTGTTTATTTACCCTGTTCATAAGGCTGTTCAGGTGCAGCGCAGTATAAACGCCTAAGTGTACTTTTGGAGGGCTGGAGGTAGTCAAGCTGCTGCTCGGCTTTTTCTCCCAGCCTGCCTCGTCGTCTTCATGAAAAATAAAGGACCTATTATATTTTATTATTCCCAATACTCCCAAATCTTAGATGAAATGATATCTGACCAAGAAAATATGCGAACACAGTTGGTTTACATCAGATGTCTGGAAGGTTTAACCGCACAAACCTACGTTTGTTCGTATTATACAACCTGAAAGCCTAATGTAATAGACGCAAGCATACTTTACGAGGTTACTGCCACTGAATGAAGTGCGCTCTATTCGATTGATGATTCTCAGCTTTGAAATTGTCCTTTGAATGTTGAGAATACCCTTTGAAAATCGGAGTTTATCGGATAAACCCGATATTGCCAAAAATTTTACCTGCGGGTGTTTATCGGATCTGTTCGGATGAATCCGAAAACGCGGAACTCTAACTATATTCAACCCTTAAGTTAATCAATTCCATCTCTTTTATATACGCTTTCGGTGTTCGTCTACCCTGGTGTATTCCTTGGGTAAGCTTCCTAACTCGAGCACGGCTGTAGCCAAGTTAAAACAAGCTGGCGGTTGATATTTCCACCGCAAGGCGCACCAGTGATTCTACCGAGCTAATTGTTGCTTGTGATAACTTTTACTGATTATATGGCTCCAATTTCAAGTTATCACACACCTTATTGTCCACTCCATCATATAAAAGACTTAGCTCTACCAATTCCGTCTTTTTCATAAATGGTGCCCCAGCTATCTCTAGGTATAGTTTAAAAATATGGCGACGCACTCTACGACGACGCGACCAAATGTGGGTTGCTGATTACTGCCTGGAGTACATCACACGATTTTGTGTGTTCTCCTTAATTCAATAATTAGGCATATTTAATTACCTTAATTTTGAAGCAATGACGCTGCGCAAAAATGTCTACTGAAAAAGTTCCAGATCAGTTTGCAAAACGTCCGACTTAGACAGTTTGTAACTTTATATACAGCCAGTATTAGGGTGTCTGCTTACAACAGATGCCCGCGAAATGTATTTCTTTTTCTGTATTTCGTGGGCATCTGTAGCAAGCAGAAAAATGCTAATTCTTAATACATAAAAAATTCGAAACTGTCTAATCGGACCTTTTGCAAACCGATCTACAACTTTCTTCTTCATTGCCCCAAAAGTTAGCCAATTAAACATGCCTGATTGGAAATAATCAAACCGGAGAAGGAATACTTGTACTGAGGACAGCTTTTAGCCGCAGATCAGGAACGCGGAATTGAAGTAAATAGAAGAATGGGGATAAGATGGGGCGAATTTGGCAGGTATGCTCAGGTCATGCTAAACAGTTTACCTATATCCCTCAAGAGGAAGGCATATGACAGCTGCATCCTAGCTACTTACCTGCGGGATAGAAACCGGTATGCTTACCCAAATATTTCAACTGAAATTGAGAACGGCGCCCTAGCCATGGAAATAAACTAACACCATCTTCCCAAAGGGAACCCTGATGGGATGCGAAGCAGCAGCGTTGCGCACGGGTGGCGTCACGGGTTGAACGGCGCTAACGCGGGTGCTTCGCATCCCATCAGGGTTCCCTTTGGGAAGATGGTGTTAATTTTGCGCGTGAACCGACGAGTCGGCGGTGTAGCGAGCGGCGGTCGCGGTAGCGGAGCGAGCGGCGGTAGCGGCAGGTGTTGTGGGCGAACGGACGAGGCGGCAGCTGCGGGCGCTGCGGCGAGCGCGCGGCAGGCGAGGGAGAGAGTGACGTCAGCGCGCACTGCGAGGGGAGCGTGACGTCAACGCGCAGCTGCGGCGTGACCTACTTGGCACCGCTCCAACACCTGCGGCGAGGGGAGCACGTTGCGGCGCGTTCGTACGGACGCACGGGCGGAGGGACAGCGTTACACAGCGTAGTCAAAGAGCTGCTTCGCATCTAAAAATGATAGGTGCACCCTTATGGGAGAAGAAGAGAGCAGAGTGGATAAGGAAACAAACATGTGTTAAGAACAAGAAGGCAAGGTAAATGCTGGTCATTAAGAGCAATACGGTCTATTTTAAAGGACCCCTGACATAAAAATTTTTGTGACTGATTTACTGTAAGTTGTAGCCTTTTGTCTCGTAATGTCGAAATTCAGTTGTAAATGCTCCAACGTTGTTTAAATAATGGTAGCGTTAATTGTGACCAATTTCAGCGTAACTTCAAGACGCCCGCCTAAAATCGCAAGAGGCTAGCACCCTACAGCGGGGGAGCGCCTGAGACCACGTGCGCTCAAGTTTCGGTGAAGCTGAACGCGCAATTTTCAAATCAGGGTACCCGCGCGCGGTGAAGAATGAAACGATGCGGGTGCTTCGAATGTGTCCCCCCTCAGGGAGAAGAAAAGTGTTACTGGCGTAAGCAGCCAAAACCACCTTGAGAGAAGCTCGACAACAGGGTGAGAGGGGTGAGTAGCAATAGCCTTCGTTGGGTGCCAGTCGTGGTTTTGCGTGCGCCCCGTGAATGTTCTGGGACGTCAACAGTACTCGTTTTTTTTTTTCTTTGAACGTCCCAGGGGTCTTCTGTCTACGTCTTACCAGGCGCAATTTCACGAGTTGCTGAAAGATCAGATGAGCATAATCGTTCAGAAGTGCCTACGCATGCAGGACTATCGAACAACACACGTATCCCGAGTTTCCAGATTTGGTGTCAGGGGTCCTTTAAGAGAACGCAAGCGCGCGCAGGGGAGGCAGCAAGTGAAGCGGCCAGATGAGATTAGGAAATCCACGCATCTCAACGAAGTGAACCATGACGAGTGGTCGAAGCGCCTGGGGATCGTTCGGTGTCCATATAATGTAAATTGAGTGACATAAAGTGTATGTAGAAATGTAAATTTGTTTCGCCTTCTAGTAGTTTTTGGCGATTCGAGGAGGATTTAGAAAATTGGTGGAGTGGAGGATATGCCTCGAAAGTGATTCCAAGAACCCGCCATCTTACCGGTGGCAAGATACCATTTTAATATGGGTAATCTGTTTGCACATATAGTGCTTCTCGACGTGTGCCTTTGTGTTGCAGGTTATCTTCTCAACATATAGGCACGTTTTAGTAGAGATGAACTTCGTCAGTATCATTCTCGATTGGTTATTTTTGTCGGGAACAGCAATATCTTACCTTATAATTAGCCTATGTCTACGTTGAAGTGTATTGTAAAACCTTTTTTAAGGGCCCTCTCGCGTATTTTCAAGGCAGCGTACATTGTGCTGTGTCGTGCCGTGCGCACGGACGCCAAACGGATGGACAAGCCTCGCCCCTAAGGTGCTTGGCCCCTAAAAGATGCGGGGATAAAGGCCGTAGCAAGCATAAGACCGGGATGATTAGAGAAACATCGTAGAGAGCTTTGCTCTGCAGTAGGCTTAGTCAGGCTTATGATGAGGACGTCACAAATTGGTGATATCTGTGACGTCAGTATGACGTCATATGGGATCGCGTGATTATGTGTAAGATTCGCTTTGACGCCGACTGTCACTTATGGCGTCTGATGACGCACCTAAGGCTTCCGGCTTAAAATTAAATCGTTGACATGGTCAGAGGAAGGGTGCTATAAAAATATATCTGAAAGTGGGAATTCTTCGTCTTTGGAAACTAAGGAGCAGGGGTTTAATGTTATACTTGCACATAACTTTTTATTTATCCAAACATTCAATATTGTTTACGTGCATTTCTGGAGTTAATTTATGGTGCTTATCTAAAGAACTCACAGGTACAATGTATATGCCGTATATGCAAGCTGCGGACAATAAACCTTGATGAAAAATCCACAGTTTGCTGTCGCAGGGATACCCTGGATGTAAGGCTGCAATGGAGCAGCGCTAATGCGCGCGTCTTCCGTATTCGGTGTGATTACGGTGGAACATCGCCAATTGCCAGGAATGCAGCATAACTATACACTGAACGAGAGCATGGAGTGAACGGTGACACGAAGCGATAGCATCGCCGCTTCCCGCCATGGTGGAGTAGTGGCTACGGTGCTCAGCTGCTCATCCGAAAGTCGCGAGTTGGATACCAGCTCCTGCGATCACATTTTGACGGAAGCGAAATGCTAGAGGTCCGTGTACTATGCGATGTCAATGCGCGTTGAAGAACACAAATTTCTGGAGCCCTCCACTACAGCGTGCCTCATAGTAATATCGGGGCTTTTGCACGTAAAAACCCCGATATTATTTTACTATGACCGCCTATTAAAAGCGTGGAGTACTCCCAAACAGCGCTGCCGAGTAGATAGCTCGAGGTCTTTATCGAGACTGCACGGTGCTGTGCTGGTGCGTAGCCAGGTGACCATCAACACTCTTTTCGTGATTTGATGTGCTTACCTGTACCGTATCGTCGCAGACACTGGAACCTAAGTCTGACAAATTTACGGCTCTTTCTCTGAAGTTTCCGAAAGCAGAGAAGGCGCTTTGAGGGTCATTGTGGCGCCGGCCGCACGGCAAGAACAGGGGCGCATTCAACTTTTGAGCCATAAAATGGTGAAACTGGCATGCGGTACCTGCAGGCATACAACGAGCCACGAGTAATGCAAATACATTTGTATTTGTCGTGATGACGTAATTGTTTTAATGGGATGCATGATTAGTGTTCTACTGTGAAAATTGGAATGCGTAACATTCGTAAGTCTTTACGTGTACGAATATTCGATTTTGTTCAAATATTCGCCTCCTTAACATTTTGTTCGGTCGCACTCGTGGCCGAATACTAGCAAACAATGAATATGCAGGTTTCGATTCGAATATTCTTGGAATGAAGAAAATATTCTATTCATAATGAAAATTTTGAATATTAGCACACTCCTAATTTTAACTAAACCATTAAACTTTCCTCTGGAACAGGCCTAGTGACATATTGTCAGCAGTTACGCACCCACCAGTACGTATTTATGTTATGTACAAGTAAATTCCTTAATTACAGGTATGTCGGGCTGTTTACCACGTTCGTGATTTTTCCATAATGTTCCTTTTAAAACAAAGTAGAATGAAAGACACTCATCAGTGGTCATCTGACATGCTACCTGCAGGGAAAAAACATGGTCGCCAGGAAGTGTGCCATTCTTTCGATAGGTGCGCGCGAACTTGGTGGAAACCTCAAAATTCTGGCATGCACGTTCTCTGTTTCAAATGTTTCTGATTGTTCAGAAAGCATCATCAACACCTGGATGTTCATAGATTATCAGTTAATTTATCATCGCCCTAAATTCTTTATGTGAACGACTGCGCTTTGGGTTTTTGGCTGCAGAGTAGGACAGTGACGTCACTGTGTAGGAAGCTTGAACACATGAGCCCAGAAAGCTGTCCCGCACGCAGTGCTGCATTATCCGGTCTCGCATACACGCGCGTGCAACAGTCCGGATGTCTTCAAAACTGGTTAAATTCCTCTAATTGAGAATATTAACGCGTATGCTATTCCGGTACACCCAAAGGTGTTTGTGGAATACCGGGTTGCCGAACGATGGCATCTAGATCTAAGTTGTGGCGCTTATAGCAACCACAATTTATGTGCGTTTTTTGTTTCCGCTAAGTGACCGCGGCGAAAAAATATTAGAACACCATCTCCCGCTAAAGGGAACCATGTGTAGATGTGAAGCAGCGGGCGCTAACGCTTACACACTGGCGGCGGCTTTGACGCTGGCGCTCATCGCAGCGTTGCGCTGGAGAGAAAACTGGGGAGGCGCAAAACAGGCAGTGATGGAGCAGTGTTTCCTACTGGAACATGCCAATCGCTGCTAATGGGCAATGAGAGACAGAAGACTCCGACTGGACACAGAGACCCGCACTCCGCTTTTAGTTAACGCGCACGCTGCGAATTTTTATTGTTCAACAACGCACAGGAGAAATCTCCCACCGGCACCACCTTGCAGGTCAAGATCCATTGCCATATATACGGGGTGGCCAGTGAACGGTTGTGCAGCGCGAGCAGTCGGTTTTTTCATCCAAGAAACTCGCTAGCAGACGCTGCCTGCGTCGGCGTCGCGAGGCGAGAGAGGGGGAAGCGTAGGAGAGGAGAGAGAGGGGTGACGCATGCGCAGTGGGAGTGTGAACGCCGTGGGCAGGGATGCGTAGAGGAGAGAGGGGGAGCGTAGGAGAGGGGAGAGAGGGGGGGACGCGCATGCGCAGTGGGAGTGTAGACGCCGCGGGCAGGGATGCCTAGAGGAGAGAGGGGGGGAGTGTAAGAGGGGAGAGAGGAGGGGAGGCGCATGCGCAGTGAGGGTGTGGTTGCCGCGGGGAGGGATGCCTAGAGGAGAGAGAGGGGGGAGAGGAGGTTTTTTTATTTTTATTTTTGTAGCGTTAGCTACACTGGCCTAGCCAAACCCGTTTCGCGCGGCACATCAAGAGCCGTGCTGCGCATGCGCGAGGATCAGTGATGTCACACAGCTGGCGCACCGGAGGACCGGAGCCGGCATCTCCCGCGCACTCTGCCGCCGCGCGCGCAAGTCACCGCCGCCGGTCTGCGCATTCCAGAGGAGTGACGTCGTAGCCGTGGTGGTAGACGCACTGGCGCCGATGCGCGCGCGCAGCTATTCGCATTCGCTGTGCAGTCGCCGTCTGACACTGAGCTGGAGCCGCTGCGCTTCTGAGTGGCGTTTGCCAGTGTGGTATAGCCATGGAGAAGGAGAGCGCAAATGCTGCTCAACGGTGCAGAAGAGCGGAGAAGCGTGACTCATCGGATCCCGAAGTAGTTGCCTGGCAATTAGCGGTTGAGGGTAGGAAGAATGAACAGAATACTGTGTTGGGGCCATAGAAACGGCAGCGTGTTACTTCACTGATCACCAAGCCGTCTTTGTAGCAATAGAGAAGCAACCTGACGTTGCGCAAAAATATACATGTGCCACATAATACGTATACCGTGTTTGTGTGTCATTGGAGCAGCAGTAAGCATGATAATCAAGCTAATCCTAGACAATCTAGACAATCAGGAAAGCTAAGAATAATCAGCTGAACCTTCGCTAACGCTACGTATATCCTGGCATAGCCGAGCTAAGCCACTGCAACATTTTTTTAAAGGGTTTGCGCATGCGCAGTAAGGGTGGGCACGCGGCACACCACCACCACCACCACCGGATTAAGCTTCGCCATAAGATGCTTCACATCTAAAACAACGCATCCGTGTCTACGCCGCTGCCGAGGACTTATACCAGCAGGAATACGCTAGGTTTCCGCAACAACAATTCTGTGCTTGCCTGGTAGGCACCCTACATGACCGGCGTAACAGCCGGTCATGTAGGCTCCCTATTGCCTGGTTCATCTTAGCGCCGCCAGTTGGCCCCACTAATCCGGCCTCTCAAGTTTACGGCTACCATAACCCGGTATGCTGACGCAAAGTTGTATGCGAAAAAAAAACTAAAATTCTCTTATGTCAATTTCGCAGGTTCACGTGACAATGCGAAGTACTTTGCAAAACGCCAAATAGCTTGGCTACTTCGGCAACAAGCTCAGAAAAAGATTGGTGTAATTCGCAACCGATTCGCTTGGCTAGGCCGGTGCAACGGTGCTGCGGTGTAGCGCTCATTGCACGTCACTCTAATATGGTCTGACGTCACTCGTTGCTCTTCCTACACAGTGACGTCGGTGTCAGTCGCGCTGGCGATGGGTCTCGATAGCGAGAAAGAGAACTTAGGCGCCCTCTTGAAGCGAATTAAATTGTGTTATTAACGCTTACTCTGTCCAACATTTCGTGCGGACTGTCCTTGTATACAGCAAGCTTTTTGTAGCCTGAAACATATGAACCTCGACTTAACGAAGCTCGTGAGATAATCAAGTTCTTTGTCTGGAGGTAGGACTTCTGGATATCGGAGTTCAATATATGGAATCGCACATTTTCGCGGCGCTGACATGCTCGAGTTGGTGCTGATAACCCATGATGTCCAGAATACGTTGCGTTCTCTGGTGTTCTCGGTGGCGAGCAGGCGTGTGCCGCTCCGTAAGCACTCTAAAGGCCAGAAAACACGTACGCGTTGCATCGCGTCAGCACGTGGCGTGTAGACTCGGCGCCATGCACTCTCCTTAAGAAGCAAGAGGGCGAGCAGCTACACGAAGCTGCTCGCGCTCGCTCTTCGTATATAGAGGGCATGACGCCGTGTCTACAAGCCACGCGCTGACGCGCTGCAACGCGTGCGTGTGGTCAGGCCTTAAGATGCTTGCTGCCGCAGCGCTAAACGTATGCGTAGTGGTGCCTCCGCTCATCTCCTTGGCGAAGTTGCCCTGCTACACGCAGCCAGCTTGCTCTATGAAGTTTGCGGATAGGATTAAAAGATCAACCCTGACCATGAAAAATAATAAGAAAAAGACGTTTCGGCGCCCCTGATGGGAGCCTTGTTCACAAGCCTTGTTCACAATCTTGTGAACAAGGCTCCCGTCAGGGGAGGCGAAACGTCTTTTTCGTATTCTTTTTCATGGTCGGTGCCCTTATTTTAATTCTATCATGTTACTTAGTGACCAGACGGGCTTCCGTCAAAACCTCGACTTCAAACATTACTCTCTTCGCTTCAATGAGAGAGTGTTCACAAACTTGACATTTGTGACAGATTTGCGGCCAAAGGAGAACCGTTGATCCAAAGGCGCAGTTCCTGGATTTTCCGTACATGACTTATGCGACATTTGCGAGATTTAAGACGAAGAGGCACGCCATCTTTGCTGAGCACCACACCTCCACTCGGGATAAGGTCAGTATCGGAATTCTTCATGTCTGTGACCATCACCTAAGATATATGAAGCGAACGATTGCCTATTGCACACTTATATATACCGAGCTAAATGTAGAACAGCTTAGACGTGTGTCATTGCGTAGGGTATCAAGTAACATGGCCAAGGGGACTTGCATACTTCAGATGACCCTAATATCTCCAAGACCATTTATAAGAAACTTAAGTTTCACCCGGAATATGTAGCGAAGCCAGTGTATATTAAAAATCATTAAGAGTCGTTACACAACCGGCACTGTCTATTAAAGGAAAGATTCGCTAAATGCGTGGGCAACCATGGTGACAAAGTTCGTAATAGAATACAGAGAACTCTCACTTGAGTGAACTTCAAGGGACCCAAGGAAATAATTCACTTAACTGAAAGTTCACTCAACTGAATGTTCACTGGAATACGCAAAACCATTGGGCACAGCAGAAATCAATTCAAACATGTGAAATGCGATTTATTTGAAAGGAATTCTGTAACTTTCATTTGGACTGTCGTCATTAAAGCGCAGGAAGCGGCAAAGCTCTCCAGAAAGGCTACGTTTCTGTGCACTGCCTCTGGCAGAGCTCTTTGTTCGGACACGACGTGCCAACTTGCTAATATATGTCCTACAGCCACGGCTACAGATTTCAACATGCCTCAGCCATTACAACTTTCTTGGTCGCACTCTTCTTCTTTCTATTTCGGACGAAAACTGGAAACAATCTCCAAATCTGATGGCTCTGCGAAGGTACTGAAGCGAAGGGACTAAACAGCCACCAAGACATGCCCATGTTGGCTGACCGCTTTTTGGTGCTGTCCCTACAAAATTCCGAGTGAGATGTACCTAGCCTAGTCACATCGCTTCACCAGATGTTCTCTGGCTCTACGAGAGTGCGAGACCCACGTAAATGTTCGCCCCAGTGACTGAGGCACACCACGAACGCTGGCAAAATACTGAGAACCGTGAAGCGGCCCGTCGTGTGTTACTGGTTCCCCAGTGACTCGGGCACACCTCGGACTCTGGCAAAAAAACTGACCGCGATTCGGCACGTCGTGGGCTACGGGCGCCCTGACTCGGGCACACCACGGCCGCTGGCAAATACTGGCTTAGTCCGTCCCTCCTTCCCGCGTCCCACACCACCACTCCGCATGCGCGTCCCCTCCCCCCTCTCTCTCTCCTCTCCTACGCTCACCCGCTTACTCTACTGTAGGAATCCTCTACTCTACGGAGCGGCCCCCCGCGTCCCACACCCCCCACTGGGCATGCGCGTCCCCTCCCCCCTCTCTCTCCTCCCCTACGCTCGCCCCCCTTTCTCTACTATAGGAATCCTCTACTCTCCGGAGCGGCGCCCGCGTCCCACATCCTCACAGCGCATGCGCGTGCTTTGCCCCTCCCTCCTCTCCTGCGCTCACCCCCCTTTCCCTCCTCTAGGAATTCTCTACGGAGCGGCGCGCACGACAGGTGGTGCGACAGCTGCATACTCCCCGGGGGGGCGCCACAGTAGTTCCGCGGTATGAAAATGACGCAGCGCGCACGCGTCATCCTCTCTTGTGCAGCGCCGCGATGAGCGCCCGGGCCGCTGCCGCGAAACGAGAGCGGCGACGTTTCTCCCGCTCAAGCTAACCATCTCCCCGCTGCTTCGCATCCACACATGGTTCCCTTTAGCGGGAGATGGGGAAGTTTTTTGAGATCCTAAGCGCAGACAGCTGTACTGAAAAAAAAAATAAAAAGAATGTGTGGTTTTGTTGCAACCTTGCTACTCCTAATACTAAGGCATGCCGAAAATATTTTTGTCATTGTAAATCTCGTCCCACTGGAAGACCCACTATGCCACACACCGAGCTGCTGTTATTAATAGTTCCTTTGGGGCGTGTTTCACGTTCACGGACGTCCCCCCTTCACGAGTTAAAGCTACAAAACAATCGATATGAATCTCTCCGACGGAACTTTTTCTCTGCTGAAAACCTCATCCTGGCCCGGGATTTGAACCCGGTACCAACGCTTATCTATGAGGGTCGCCCTGCATTTTGCCCTTATCAGGAGGCTGGCAGTTATCGGGGCGAGGGCACAGTAATCGACAACTTAAATCGCGTGGACACTGAATATGGCAAGTCAATTTAGCAGAATCGCGAGATTTCGAGGAAGAGTTTTAAAAGGAAAAATCGAAACGAACTCGTTTTGTAACAAAAAGCCATGAGGAAATCTATACAAGATTCTTCTAAGGGAGGCATTTTATACCATCTAATATATGAGCGGTCCTGACACAAAACGTCAAGGTGGTCCGAAGCCATGTCAGCATACAAAGATGAACCGTTTTTACCGACATACCACTTTCAAATAGTGAAACCTCGGTGATGCGATCACAGCTCATACAAATTTCGGGGTGATACGAATTTTTCTTTGGTCCCGGCCAAGGCCCATTAGCCTGCAGTGTAATGTAGTACCGTTGTTGCGAACCGACCTTCACGCCGCGATCTTTCATACGAACGTACGCGGCCGCCCAGGTACGATGAGGTGCTGTCCGCGCTGTCGCGGAAGACGCGCCAAGCACGTGCGAGCGCGGGAACGCCATCGCGGGCATGCGCGCCGCACCGCCATATCGTGAGAATCACGGTGGGAGAAAAATACTTTTCTTACGGTGAGAATAAACCTTCAGAGACGCGTGACGGCCTCCGAGATTGTGCGCGCGAATATTTGAGGCTGTAATGTGCCTCCGTGCGCCTCCGCGTTTAGATTACAGAGGGAATTGGTGACTTGCTTTTTTTTTCTAACGCATCGACAGGGGCTGCTGTCGTTGTACTGTGCTTACACGTAGGTGCCTCGTGCATCAGACATCCTGTGAAAAGTGGGCGAGGCCCGAAAGAAGGCGTGGACGGTCTTGGCGATGGAGTCAGGCCTCACTACGTCAACATGCGGTACTTTTTCAGGTCGCACTTGTGCGAGGGCACGGCCGTAAATCTCCCAAAAAACATCCCTAACACTTCCGCGATAATAACATCATAACATAGGACCGTGGTTCTGAAATTGTGTGGCCTTGATCTATCACGTCAAAGCGCTTCTTCCGTTACTTTCTCCGCAGTACTCCGGCATCATGCAAAAAAGCATACCAAAATTTGGAAGGGGCTATTGCTGTCGCTGGCACAACGCACCTAGTTCATTAAACACGCCCGTGCGGGCCGTATATTTGCGAGTGCTGGTATGATTGCCGACATCTAAAAACTTAAGTGACAACCATTCGGAGTTTCTCCTAACGTTGCTGCGGCCCTGAAAAACAATAAATGAAAATGTACACCAGCTTTCTTTTCTCGCACGCTAATTTTCCGTGCTTTTCCGATGATACGAATTTCGGATGATACGAATATTTTTGGTGGTCCCATGAGATTCGTATCACCGGGGTTTCACTGTATGTAGATCTAAAAACATTACTTTTTACATTCCTTAAATATGATAGCTGGGGATGCAGGGTCGTGGCCAGTCAAACTGGAACGCCAGAGAACTTGAACGTCTCGTGCAGCAGTTAGCATGGACCGATATCCATGAAAGTGTCAATGGTAGCAACTATGCCTATAGTTGGCGGCGAGCAGCGTCAAGCAGTAGAATAGATCGGGTGTACGCATCCCCCGGCCTTCAGCAAACCGTGAGCACAAGCACGTTGGATTAGCAAGGCAAATGAGCATGGCGAAAAGTATGAAATGCTTTCTTAAAATCGGAAAATGCAGAATGACTTCGAAGCGCCTTATGACTAAAGGGAATGGGTGATTCCACTTTTCTTATGAGGTCTACAATTATGGAGATCGCCAGGTGGCGCCGAGGAGTGCAGACGTGTTCGCGTCGGCCCCGTTAATTATCGTGCCAAGCAGCGGTCAAGATCATGTAATCACTTTCCTATTTGCTGGATTTTTGTACGACGCCACCAGGAACACGCCGATACCCCTTTTCTGGACAAGCGGACCTGGTTTCTTCTAACAACGTAAGAGGTGTGCCCGAGTATGCCGGCCCGCCACGCTAAGCCTACCGGCGGAGCGGAGCGCGGAACCCCGGCAGCCAGCTCCCGGCCCAAGCGAAGCGCCTCGATGACCGAAATACCAACGGACAACGACCCTCAACAAGCCCATGATCCCATGGACACGGCTGACCAAGATACCGAAACTCAATCTACATCTGTGGCCGACGCTGAAGAGGACTTCCTCTCACCTGACGAGGTGACGCAGGGGACGTCGACCAGCGACGACGACGACGAGAAGGACTCAGCAAGGGAGGACGCTACCAACGGCCAGTGGCAAGTCGCATTATCACTACGAGAGCGGAAACGCTTAAGAAAACAAAAGCGAGCAGTCTCGGATCACAGCGGAGCTCGCGGCGTTGGTGAAGGCAACAGCTGCGACGCCAGAACGCCTGCAGGAGAGCAAGCCAAACGCGGGGGAGCGTCTGCACGAGCTCGACCGAGAACGCGCGCGGCGCCGCTCCCCAGAAACGACATAAAAATCATCATGCGGCCCAAACCAGGTCTAGTTGTGAAAGAACTTAAAAGCCTACGCCGTTGCGCGAGCAATAGAACGTGCTAGCGGTGACCCGGAGACCTGCAAGAGCGATAAATTTCTGCTCCGTCTTCGTAACGGGTCAAACATAATCATTGCTAGTACGCCCTACGAAGAAGTGGCGGAGAAGATCTTGAAGATTAAAGCACTGGAGCTTAACGGCACTAAACACCCGATGAACACTTACATATCCACCCCTGAAGGATACCTTAAAGGTGTGGTACATGGGCTGGAACGCGAAACCCCAGAAGCCGAACTCTTAAAGTCATCTTCGAGTGCGCACGCAAGGTGTAACAATCGTCCAAGCAAGGATGCTCGGCAAGTCTGAAACCGCAGTGATAACGTTCGATGGACCGATAGTGCCACGCTTCGTGTACTATTACGGTGGCGAGATGCCATGCGTGCCCTATCAACCCACCCGACAATACTGCAAATTGTGCAAATCCCAGGGACATAGAACGGACGTTTGCCCGACACCAACCGCAAAAGCATGCAGCAACTGCCGGCTAAGGGACCCTCCCGAAAACCGCACATGTGAACCAGAGTGTGCCCTTTGCGGAGGGGCCCATCCCACTGCGGCGTCGGGTAGCACCAGAAAACTCAAGCGGGTCCCGCAAAGGAGCAGGCCACACCCACCTCAACGGCGAAGCCGACCGCAAACCAGCGGGATCTTAAAGAGACGCTGGTTCAGCACGGACCGCGAGGACTGGACAACGCGAGAGGGGACCCAATCCAGGTCCCAATCCAGGTCCCGATCCAGGTCCCGATCCAGGTCTAGCTCCCGAGACTGCTCCAACTCCGGGGACAGTGACCGAGAGCGGGGCCAAGCAACAAAACAGCAGCAGCGTCAGGGCAAAAAGACGCAGACCAAGAAAGACAAGAACAAGGTGAGCTGGGCAGCAAAGGCCTCCCTACCCTCACACCACACAACACAACTCAAGCACCTAGAACACGAGCTAGAGCTAATGCGAGTGCGAATAGGAGACTTGGAAAGAGAAAATAGGGAACTGAAAAAGCAACAAACGCAGCAACCGCAAGGACCCAAACCAGCCCAGGCAGGACAGAAAGGACAAAAACGGCCGAATCTAGAAGATGGCAGCTTAATTAGCGTGTCGATATTGAAAGAAACAATACAGGAAGTTATGCCCACCATCTTACAGCAGGTGATGACAGAGGTAGATCGAAAAGTCGAAGTTCTGGAGAAGAAAATTCAGGCACAACAAATAGAATTTACCAAAGCCCTGCGAAAGCATGCCGCAGGAAGCACCATAAGAGAAAAAGCCGAGAAAGTTTACAATAGGCCAGGACTGTCGGCCATGACCCAGGCGACATACAATGCATAATCATCACAAGCTCATTTCAGAAGAGTGCGAAATATGGCAGTGGAACTGCCGTGGGTTCCGGCGTAAATTGGGACAAATTTCACAACTGGTGAAGTCACAACAAAAAAAGCCGCCACCTATCATAGCACTACAAGAAGCCGGCACAAACCCCAAATTACAAGGATATGACACCTTCAGTACCGAAGATGAAAACTGGAAGGTCGCAACATTAGTGGACAAGAAAGTTACAGCAATATGTCACAAATCCATAGAGGGTACGGACATTCCGCATGTAATAACAGAAATCATATATAAAGGCACCAGGGGAAAGAGCGCCTTCATAATTAATATCTACAGCTCACCAAGTCAGAAGAGAGCGACGTTCGACAAACTGTTTCAAGATACAGCAAAAATGGCGAACGGGAGCCCTCTAGTGATTGTAGGTGATTTTAACGCGCGGCATTCGAGCTGGGGGGTACGCAACCCAAGACACTAAAGGCAAGAATATTGCAGGACAAATAGAAGCACTGGGCATGACACTATTAACAGACCCTGCGATTCCAACTAGAACAGGAAATAGTATCTCCGCGGACACAAGCCCGGATCTCACCATAACCAAAAACTGCCCAAATGCGGAATGGTGCAACACCCTCGAAAATCTAGGAAGCGACCATTACATTATAAGCACCACAATCCGCACAGGCATAATTCGTAAACAGATAGGCACAGCCAGAATAACAGACTGGCGGGCGTATAGAGAATCGCTTAAAAAAGAAACGGTTGAAATAAACGATTTAGATAAGTGGTGCGAAGCCATACGAAACCTAAAACGTAAACATACCAAAACAGTCAGCAGGACGGAGAAAACACCTGAAGTCGACCCTCACCTACTACATTTGTGGGATGCAAGAAGAAGCCTGACTAAGAGATGGAAGCAGCAGAAACGCAATCGCAAACTCCAAATGAAAATCAAAAACATAACACAAGAGGCCGAAAATTATGCTAATCAACTTGCCACAGCTAACTGGGAACGCTTCTGTGGATCATTACAGGGAACACTAGGAACAGCGAAAACGTGGAGCATCCTCAGAGCAATGATTGACCCGCTCAAAACAAGACGCGAAGGACAAAAGAACTTGGAGCGATTGTTGCACTCATACCCTGGCTCAAAAGACCAACTTCTTCAGGCAATCCATTCCAAATGCTTCGGTGACAAAGCCTCGATACCTCCATACCAAATTGATTACAGTGGACATCCACATCCAGGAATGGATGAACTCTTCACGGAAGCAGAAGTTCGAGCAGCAATCACGAGTACAAAACGGAACACAGCGGCAGGGGCGGATGACATATCAAATGCCATGATCAGAAATATGAACGATGAATCTATAACAGCCCTCACGGACTTCATAAATGACCATTGGGTTAAAGGAACGATACCACATCAATGGAAACACGCTGTTATCACCATGATACCGAAACCAGGGAAGAAATTGGCTTTGGAAAACCTGAGACCCATATCTCTTACATCATGTCTAGGAAAAGTGTTCGAGAGATTAGTAAACACTAGATTACAACGTCACCTTGAAGAAAACAACCTAATGCCTGATACCATGTTTGGCTTCAGGCCACATCTTTCAACACAGGACATTCTCCTGCTTTTAAAAGAGGAAGTCTTAACGAACGTCCCCACGGCAGGAGAACACATTGTCATGGCCATTGACATAAAAGGGGCCTTTGACAACGTAAGTCACAAAGGGATACTGGATGGACTAGCCGAGACCAACTGCGGTAAGAGGATATATGAGTACGTCCGAAGCTTCCTCAACCAGAGAACAGCTGTTATCAAAGTAGGAGATATTGAATCCACCGTCATTCATCCTCCTAACAAAGGTACGCCACAGGGTGCGGTCATTTCGCCTACACTCTTCAACATCGCGATGATTGGACTGGCCAAAAAACTCCAAGAAATTCCCGACATTCGTCATTCCCTATATGCGGATGATATCACAATATGGATAACGAAGGGCAACTTGGGCGAAAAGGAAGAACAGCTTCAATTGGCAGCCAATATAATAGAAACCTACACAAAAGAAAGAGGACTGCAGTGTTCGGCGGAGAAATCAGAACTGATTCGCCTCACAAAAGACAAGAAACAAAGAACTGATCCGGGACTCAAACTCGAGATCAGGCTTGAGGGGAAGGTTATTCCGGAGCGGTCTATACTTAGAGTGCTGGGAATGTGGCTACAATCGAACAACAGATGTCTACACACTTTAAACACGATCAGCAAAACAACGCAGCAGATTAATCGGATGATAGTCCGTGTGGCTCATAATCGGACAGGGATGGGGGAGCAAGACTCCCTCAGACTCGTGAAAAGCCTGGTAATCAGTAGAATAATATACTCGCTCCCTTACCATGCCATGAATAGGGAGGAACGAGAAAAGGCTGATCAAATAATACGGATGGCGTATAAGACAGCATTGAGGTTGCCACGCAACACTCCAAATGAGAAGCTTCTATCTCTCGGCCTCCACAATACATTTGATGAGCTAGCTGAAGCCCAACTCATAGCGCAGAGGAGTCGTTTGGCGCAAACTCCAGCCGGCAGAGCTCTTCTTCGTAGAGTTGGCCTTGAACAATGTATACGTTCCCACCAAACCACCAAAGATCTACCCTGCCACATCAGAGAATTGTATGGGGTATCACCAATACCACAAAACATGGATCCGACATTACACGCAGGGCGGAGAAAAGCTAGAGCGGAATATATCGACAAAACAACAAAGTTCTTGCATACTGCAAGATTCACAGATGCTTCACCATACTGTGCCAATGCAAAAAATATGGTGGCGGTTGTCGTAAACAGGAGGGGTAAGATCACAGCCTGTGCTTCTGTTTCTCAAGCAACCATCATAGAAGCAGAAGAGATAGCCATTGCTTTAGCTATAAGGGAAGGCATGGTGCGCAACGCTCCGCTGACAATTATCACAGACTCTCAGGCCGCATGCAGAAATTATCAGATGGGCAAAATCGGTGCTAAGGCACACCGGATACTTACTCAAAGCAGCAGAGAACTGGACATCAGCTATACCCAAACAATAACTTGGGCCCCGGGTCACGAGAGTGTTACCGGGAACCTCTATGCCGATGAGGCAGCTCGAGGCTTCACTAATTACCGAGCTGCCGATGGCAACACCGTAGAGGACCCGACACCCATCGATCCCAGTTACAAAGCGGTCCTTCAGTATTACAGAGAATGCAGGAGGCTCTACCCACCACCGCACAAGAACCTTTCAGCTGTGGATTCTGTGGCGTTACGTAGGCTCCAAACGGACACATATATAAACATCCACAGATTACACACATACTACCCCACAGCATACAAAGACATATGCCCGTGGTGTGGGGGGCACACCGACACTCTACCACATCACATGGGAATGCACGGCACACACCGAAGAACAAGTAATCGATAATACTAGATTGAGGTGGGAGGCATTGCTGTCCAGCCCTGCCCTCGGGGACCAGTTGAGGCTGGTCAGGAGGGCTGAAAGGATGGCGAGAGCCAGCGGTGCCTTGGAATAGGGGCCCGACCACGCGGTGTTGCCCTGTTTTAGCGGCAACATAGCATTTTACATTAATAAAGTTTTGTCTCTCTCTACAATTATTTTTTTTGCGGCAATTATACTTGGTTTCGCTCAATATAGATCGCATGTTTGACAACATGTTTTATAGCGATTGGATAGATGAGGTAACCTTGCCTTCATAATGTAGAATGTCTCCTTGCGAAGTATCAGGTCTTCAACACGCGTCTCATAGGCACTTTTGGCGAAACGAGAGTGACGCATTTGATATTGAGACGCATGTAGCTGGTAGTTACCGTTTCACAATCTTGGTGCCTAGTTGTTGGTGATCTATTTGTCATTATGTATGACTGCATAAAGTTTCTGCATGTCCCGTGCATGGCATGCATGCAAACGTAATGAATTGGCGCAATTTTCGGTTCTTTTGATGAAGTATTCGCGAGCTAATTTCATGAAAGCGCGTTATAAGCGATGAAAAAAGACAAAAAAAAATTGCCCTTACCTGCGTTTCGTTGACCTCATTCTGAGGCTCTTATATCTTCCCTTTCTTTGTTGAATGACTGTAAGCCTGGCACGCTTTGAGAGCCTCTCTTTAGGAATGAATTTGAGTGTATTGATTCCTCTTAGGCATTCCTGTGCGGTACTTGGTTTATCATATTTCCGCCTGAGCCCAATGAGCGTACGTCCATGTATGAAACCCCGTCATTAGAGCGCTGTGATGTGGTTCTTAGAATGTTTGGATTACACGGAGTACGTTGCGTCGGTGACAACAACGTCCGTAAGAAAATGGCGAGCCTGTTTGCAGGTTTCGAACGACAATTTATGAAAACAAGGAAAAACACAAGCACACAGCAAACAAAGCAAACACAGAAATAGGAGCTAATAAATGTCTCTGATAAGCGTAGCGTCCTATCGAGAAGTCCATCTAGACCTACACGGGCTGACCCGCTGGGGAGTCGAACGCTTTGGCCGATGCGAGGGGGGCGTGGCGCCGAGACGAGGGGCGCAAGCTGGCTTGAAGGGGCCACCGATGGGTTGCAGAGGCTGCCAAGGAACCTGGAGCCTTGGTGAAGGGAGCGTGGGAGGCAGAGGAAGTCAGCGGTCACGATGAGCCCGTAGCAACCACCCGCGGGCCGCGTCCCAGAGCGTCGACACTCGGGCCTGGTCACCCGAGCGCGTCGAACACCCAACACCGTCTGCCCTCAACCTCCTTCCTCTTCTTTCTCATCTACGCCTCCCAAGCTCACCTCGGTGGCGCATTCTTGCACGTGCGCCGGTGTCCTCGTCGTCTTCTTCTATCGCACAACACACACGCCGGCCCTATGAGTACTTCACGCGCACATCACAAGAGCTATGGGGAGAAGCAGACAGTTGGCAAAAGATGAATAGACTAGCGCTTTTCGCGAAGTGAATTCTAAATGAGTACCACTAGTCAATCAGTCAGCTTTGTTTTGTAACGATTGTTTAACTTATTAACGGGTCACACAGATCCCAACATCGTATTCAATGCCTCAGCAAAAGCTTGAGCTCCGATCTGTAAATACAAATACATCTGTGATTACGGATAATGAATATTACAAGCTTTCGGGAAAAAAAAATATCGTGGCCTGCGCGGAACGCATAGAACAGTCGCAGCGAAAGCTGGAAGAGTTGCCTTTCTAGAGCCTTTTTTTTTAAATACTCTTTGGGCAGCGTCCACAGGCACACTTGCATGGCACCCACTACGCCATAAATTATATCTGTGAAGTAGGAAAGCACCCACGACGCGATTATTCATTCTTCGGAGAAACATGGCACCCGCTACACGCCTGTAAGACACTATGTGCACTTTGTTGACGCCGTGGTTGGTGATGATGAACAATTGTGGCTGAGCCTTTTGTAATGGGTGGGAAGCATTCAACGACGCGCTCGTTACGCAATTCGCATTGTGTGACGCCTGGTTGTTACTTTAGTGTTTTCAAACGCTGTATTACACATGTTAACGTGATGCTTTCCGCGACATGAAGCCTGCATAGGTTCTGTTTGCAGACAAGTTCCAAGCACCGGCGTGGCTTTGTGGCAGAATAGACGTCAGACTCTGCCCAGGCGGCGCTGCGAAAAACGCCGCCACCAGCGCTCTCATCGCCGCCCTGGCCATAACTGGGTAGTGCAAAGGGAGCTGTCCGCAAGCGAATGTGCATAGACCACTATAAACCCCCTCTTTCGTTTGTGTTGAGGAGCGGTTTCCTGACCTGTAAAGCTTCTTCCGTCAATCCACCCTCGCTTCGGAAAAGTAGGAAACTCATCAAAGCGAACTGCGGGTACAATGCAAATTATGTTTCAGTTGTTTCGGCGTTCTGCAACTCGCACGTGCAAGCGAGCATCACATGACATCGAGTTGGAGGCAAGCACTCCAACGTTCGTTCTTTTACGCCGAAATGCGTTAAATTTGGGCATATACATAATGTCAAAGCGATGAAGTACATAGTCGAGCAATGTATCTTACCAGCAGTGGTACGAAGCTCGTTTTATCGGGCACGAATGGCCCCGGCGATTTTCGCCTTTGCAGTTGCATTATCCATCCCCATCTCTCGCTTCCTGTGCGTTGAACTGTTTTATTACGCATCCTCGAATGTTCTGTTGACGGTTGTCTTCCGTTTGCGTATACTGCAAATCGGGATACGTGCGTGTCCACTTTCTCGGTGTACAACGAAAAGCAAAACCGTGGCCTCCGAGATAACTGCGGCAATCGCGGAGACCACGGGCAAAAAAACCTGGCGATGGTCACGACGCACATTTTGCGATTTACTTGTATGACGCACGTGTTAGCATCTGCTAGTTAAAGCCGGAACTTTGAACCTTCAATGCGTGCGTGCGCGATGCTGTGTGATGACGACCAGTTCAGATTATGGGTGGTCGCGGAGTGCGCGATGTTTATCGCGCGCTTCACCAGTCTACATTTAACTGCTGCACGGCGGTCCGAGGCTCTGCTGAGCTTCATAGTCAAGGTTACCACGGTTCTACGTCAAGGCTACTCAAAACACTAACATGGGACGCACATTATCACACTTTGCCATGCGACCGGCTGTGGAGAACGCGAGTAATTCGCTTACCCAACACGTTCGCAACGGCCCGTATCCAGAGCTCTCGCCGTTCGGCTTCGTGCAACAGCTACGGAAATCGGTAAAACTGAAGTCCTTTACGTCGGCGGCAATTCACAACGCAACAGTAGCGTCGACTAAAGCCTTTCTTCGTAGCGCGCGGAGCTGTTGCGTCTGCTCTTGCTTTCGCCGTCGTTCTGGCACGCACTTCATAGCGGTTCGGTTGCGCGTCCGACTAGCGGAGAGAAATTCGTAGCTCTTTTTCTGAGTGTTCAACGCGCCTACACACCAAATATTTAGGTTAATCGTTGTTTCCAACTAGCTAGTTGCACCTGGTTGCACAGCAAACTATACAAGGGAGCCGGACTTTGCACTACCCAAAACTGCTCCGACAGGTGGCGCTAAGTGTCTGCAAAACTCCAGAGTCTGACGTCTATACTTGCCTGCCACGGAGAAGGCCAGGGTTCGAGTCCCATTTTCTTCGAGGTATATTTTTATTTGTTTAAGTTTTTTTCTTCTAATTTCGTGACAGCGGTTACGGACACCGGCGACAGCGGCGGCAGGCAACTATTGCGCTAAAAACGGCCGTTGTTGTTACCTCATAACAGCTTTCGCTTTAAAAAGTTACTTGTCTGATTTGCTGTTAACGGTGAATGCTGATTGCCGTGTTGGTGCGTGCAGTGCGAGCATGTGAAATTACACTTTTTCGCTGTGCTCAAACTAACCAGTATCACTTGCACGCAGTTCGCGGAGGCCCGTAAGATGTATGGATCCATCCGCCGACGAGTGGCGCTGATGTTGTTTAACATCCACCTGGGGGGACGTAAAGAAGAGGTGCGCCGCCGATGAGTTCGGCATCGTAAGATGGCTCTGCCGGGAGTTCAGAGGTGTTCGAAAGTGCAGCTGAACGACCCTCCTGTTTTTCCAGCGATTTGGCGCCATCCTAGCCGCGCCTGAATATATTAAACTGTGATATATGTTTTTATACGCAAACTTTCAGATCTCATCTTGAACCAGGGAGTCCACCAACCGGAAATTTAAAACACGAAATTCATTTGGGAAGGTCACACAATATATCAGATAAATATGAGCCAGAATTTCTGGTAGCTCCCTGAGTACCTTCGAGGGCTGAGCTACCTTTTTCTTATTTTTCAGTTTATGTAACAATTACTGCGAAACATGACCCCCCGTGAACATTCAAAATTCGCTTGTTAAATCCGGTAGCACATAATTCCTTAAGGTCCAAAACCTTCATCTTCTTGCAACCACACCACAGGAGGGTAAAAGTCTGACAATGGTTCCGATGAACAGAGAAGTCTTTCTCGTTAATGAAAAAAAGTCACAATTTCGCCGCTATGAAGAACCAATCATTACGATGGCGCCAAACTGGAGTGTTATGCGAGGTAAAGATAGAAGGTCATCCAACCCGTAGTAGCTCCACAAAACGCTGCCATAAGGAAACACGGCCGCTGCAGTGATTGGAGCAACCTGCACCGCAAACCGAATGGTGAGAGCAGCACATACAAAGGTAAGACGGCAAACTGGACCGTTGATTGGGATTCATTTTGAACACACTTACGGCGTAACACTATAAAAGGACAAAAAGAAGGAAACGAGCAACCCGGCGCTGTGTGCTCCTTTCTCTCCTTGTCGTGTGTTGCGCCGAAAGTAGGTTCAAGACGATACGAAGCTATGAGGCGCCTTCCGGCACATCTCAAAACAAAGCGCGCGTGACTCCCTGCCAAGGAAAGCGCGAAGTTCCTTCCGTATCCGCGGAGCCCGTACCTTAAAGCGTAGAGTTTCCTACAATATTTACTAGAAGAAACTCTGGCGCTGTGTTCAGCCACCGTGGGAATGATGAGCAGTACACGGATTTGCCTAATATTCGTGCTTGCGGCTTCAAACGCACTTCAGGCTTCGTTTATTGTTGTGTTTTGGCGTTTGTTTCCTATAAAAAAAGAAACGGCAGATCCCATGCACTGTGGGAATCGATGTAATGCGAAGCAGCCAGCAAGGAGCAAATCATGCTGTACATAATATGCATGTCGTGATTTACATGTTAGGGTCTATCATTTATGCTCGTCATACAGTCACGTCACGCAACACCAATTTTGGTGTATATATCAAGCTAGCGAACTGGACACAAGCGCACCATGAGCGTGGCATCTAAATGACATTCTAGATGTTATGCATGTTAAGATTTTTATGTTATCACCTGCCACTTATGTTCGCTATGCAGTCAGAGAAATGGCCGTGAGCGCGCCATGAGCGTGGCATGCAAGTCATGTTGCACATGACATATGATTTCCATATTACCACTTATAATTTATGTTCGTCATACAGTCACGTCACGCAATACCAAATTTGGTGTATCTCAACCTAGCGAAACGGCCGTCAGCGCGCCTTGAGCGTGGCATGTAAATCATGTTGTAAATGACGTGCATGTCATGATTTTCATTTGACCACCTGTCATTTATGTTGGTCGTGCAGAAATGTCGCATCGTACCAATTTTTGGATATATCAAATTAAGAAAACGGCCTCGAGAGTACTATGGCCAGGGCGTGTAAATCATAATTTTCATGACAAGTTATTCATGATTTTCCTGATATGACAAGTTACTCATGTTCGTCATACAACCATGTTACGCCATACCAATTTTGGTATAAATCCCATTAACGACATGGCCAGGAGAGCACAAAGTCGTAGGCGGCTGATAGATAGATAGATAGATAGATAGATAGATAGATAGATAGATAGATAGATAGATAGATAGATAGATAGATAGATAGATAGATAGATAGATAGATAGATAGATAGATAGATAGATAGATAGATAGATAGATAGATAGATAGATAGATAGATACGCTCAAACTCGCCGAAGATCGCTAAGAAATGCTTCGCATTTAATATCGTTACTTCATGACCCGACTTGAATTGGCGAGCCTAAAAGCTCAAGGTGGGGAAGTAGAACTGTTGAACACTTGGTGCACTTCATCTTGCGACAAAGCGGCTGCAGGCGACACGCAGCGACAAAAGAATGAAGCTTAGACAAATCCCTGTGCTGCCCATTATATACTTCACATAAAAACAGCCCAGCAAGACGGGGGAGCAGAGAAAGAAGGACACCGACGGAAGCGCAGACTTAAAACAAGCTTTATTTGTCAGAATCGCGCAATATATACCTGTGCAGTATCTAACAAAAAAGAAGGAATGATAAAAATGCTAAAAACATTCATACATCATCGTCATGATAGCGCGCCATGAACTGGAGCAGTGATTCCACTCCTGCGTCAACTGTGCCAAAGTGTGCAAAATTAGATTTACTGCACCATCATGATAATATCGACGGAAATTGCGCGAAACTTGCCAAAGTCTCAAGTTTGGGGGGCGTGTATCACCGGGTGTAGCCACACCGGCACGTAAACCATGTGCAGCTTGTTCTCGGAGCCGCCACACTGTTAACGCAAACTAGCCAAATTGGGCGTTTTAATGGCTTAATTCCTATCTAAATTTGGACCATACTCCCTTAAGGTGTAATGAAATGGGTGTAATAAGGTTCTGCGTCCTCAATTTTACCTCGTTGGGAAGTTGCGTGGATAAAAGGTGGGAAAAAGGAAGTGAATTCACGATCTGACGTCATTCATAACGAACGAGACGAATACCATACTCCCATTTCACCTCCTTTGACATGTTTTCTTTTTATTTGTTTCCGGAGCTCTCTGCAATGCCTTCAGTGCTGGCGGGCATGCATGTAGCTATGGAAGGGGAAGAAGTGTGTTGTCATAAGGACGCAAAAATTTCGCAGACTGCTTAATAAATTCATAAACGCGCTAATGAATGATTTCTCCGTCTCGTCGACTGATATACATTGTCGTACGGAATGCTGCAGAGGGCACACTTCGCAACGTTGGGCTCGGGTTCACGCAGCACTTCGACCACAGAATGAGTTCGCTTATGTTGTTTTACCATCAAATCAAAATTAAAGTAAAATGAAGAGCCTGCAAACCCTCAGTGTGGCCGATCGGCACCGCATGCACACTCAGTATACCCTTTTGGATAACGAACTGGGCAGAGGCGGCGTACCTCAACGCACGGAATAAAATCCGGTGTTGAGGAAACCCGCCCCCCCCCCCCCCCCCAAAAAAAAAAGACAGGAAAAGAAAATGGGACTCTCCTCGAGCTGCCGCTCTGAAAGGGATGAAGCGAGAAAAAATGCCCTTCGACCTTCGGACGGCGTCGCCGTCTGCACGTCAGCGAGAACAACGAAATCGCTTCGATCGGTAACCAAGCGAGAAGGGAGGAACCGTCGCACGCATGCGCGCGCGGAGGGAAAAAAAGCAAAAATGGGAGAGAGGGTAATGCAGAAAAAAACATGGTTGATCCCTCCGTGATAGAAATTGGTATAACACGCAAGTGAAACGCGTCCTTACAGAAGTGGTTGAATGTTTACTGTACATTGATATGAGAGCTTGCACAATGTCTATTGGTGTTTGACAGTTATAGCACCGTTTAACGCGGGTGCATTACGTTCACGCTTGGTTGTACATCTGTATCCCGACGACTAACGCCCATGATCAATGATTAAGCCCTTGTGGTCATAGATGCTTGCGGTAGCTGTACAGTGAGAACGGAATCAGAGAAAGCGCTGTGACAGCCAGAAGAGCGTCACTGATTGGACGCCGACCTTGGACTAAGATCACCTACTCGTGGCATGTTACAGTTATTGAACACCACTGCCCGACCAGAGGGAAACGCAGCGTGCGTTGTGTCTTCCCCGTTGGCTGGCTGCGATTTTTCGCGGCGCGCGCGCAAGTTGGGAACGCGAGGTTAAGGCCCAACCGCCTGCACGCGATTTTCGAGCGACAGCGACAAGCGACAGCGACGACCGACAGGATTTGGTGTCGCCGAGGCCCATCCGTCGCTGTCGCTCGTCGCGTCGCGCGTTTCTGGAAAACTAGAAAAGATCGCTTGTCGCCCGGAAGTGAGCGTGACGATTTCCGACAACATGGTGCCATCCCTGATACTCGCTTCGGTTGCAATTTGCTCTTGATGCTTGTTATCCGCGCTTACTTCCAGGAATGCGAGATACAGACTACCTTCTTTATAGTCACATCTCACGCAGAGAGTGAGTCAGCGGCCGTATTTTGTCGTTAATCTTGTAATCGACGGCTTGTTTTGATGTTTCGGTGGTAGCTTGTTGCAATAGTGGTAGCTTGCTGCAATGTCAAATCGTCGTGCAAAGTACGCCGTAGCCGTCGTAGCGTACGCTTCTGGGCACCCTGTCGCGGTTAAACAATATATTGCAAAAAAAAGGAAGTCGCGAAACGCTTTTATGGCTTCCTTATGGC